>JADRCD010158961.1:0-13595 GCA_019843815.1 Montemys delectorum
TTTAAAATAATAAATAAATAAATAAATAAATCTTTAATAAATCTTTTTAAAAAAAAAAAAGAACAGAAAGAAAGAAAAGAGACTAGAGAGATGGCTCTGCAGTTAAGAGCACTTATTGCTCTTCCAGAGGACCAGGTTCAATTCCCAGCACTCATGTGGCGGTTCATAACCATCAGTAACTGCAGTTCTAGAGGATTTGCTGCTGTCTTGTGCCCTTCCAGGACACCAAGCACCTATGTGGTGCATAGACCTGCACAGCCAAAACATAGGTAAAATAAAATGAACAAATCTAATTTTTAAAACTCTTTCAAAAAATTAAACAAGACAACTTTCTTAGGAAATGGCTATAGATGCTATCGATCTCGGGTCTCAGAAGCAGAGGCAGGAGGAACTCTGAGTTCAAGGCCAACTTGGTCTACATAGAGAGTTCCAGGACAGCCAGGACTACATAGCTAAATACTGTCTCGGTTTTTATTTTTTTCTTCAGGGGGTGGTGTTCGTTTAAAACAGGGTTTCTCTGTGTAACACCAGCTGTCCTAGAATTCACTCTATAGACCAGGCTGGCCTCGAACTCACAAAGATCTGTCTGCCTCTGTCTCCCAAGTGCTGGGATTGAAGGCATTTGCCACCACTTCAGGCAATTATTCTTTTTTTAAACTTGAAGTAAAATCCTGTGGTTGTTGGCATGGCACTGCCTATTTTGGAGGGCTGGATGGTGACGAGGTTAGTTTCTAGTCCCTTCTAAATAGCCTATGAGGAATGCCTGTCTGCTAAGTACAGTGTTTCCCAGTTTGGCTCCGCACTCAGTGGTCTAGGAGGGTAAGGTGAGCCAGGATACCACAGTGAGATCTATCTATCTTAAAAAGAAAGTAAAAAGCGAGGTCTGATGATGATTCCTGTGTAACCTCAGATATGGAAGCAGAAAGACCAGATGTTCAAGGTTGTTCTCATCTCAGTCCTGAGTTTGAGGCCACCAGGGCTACATGAGACCCCCCCCTTTTTTTTTTTTTTTTTTTTGAGGCAGGGTTGCTCTGTGTAGCCCTGGCTGTCCTGGAACTCAACTTCTCAACTTTCTAGACCAGGCTGGCCTTGAACTCAGAAATCCACCTGCCTCTGCCTCCCAAGTGCTGGGATTAAAGGCGTGCGCCACCACCGCCCAGCTATGAGACCCTCTTTTAAAGGAAGAAGAAGCAGGGCATAATGGTGCACGATTTTTAATCCCAGAGCTCAGGAGGCAGAGGCAGGCAGATCTCTTGAGTTCCAGCCCAGCCTGGTCTACAGAGCAAGTTCCGGACCAGCTAGTGCTACACAGAGAAACCCTGTCTGGACACAGACTAACAAAATAGAGTAGAAGACTGTTCTTTTGATTTCTTGTATCTTCTCAAATGTCTTTGCAAATCTGCACCACCCTTTTAGGATTTTTACAGATTGTTTTAGAGTTTAGAATCTTGAAAACATGATTCATTGTTTGTCTAATTTCTAGGCTGTGAACTACTCTGTGGAAGATATTGAGCCAGGTAGGTTTTTACTTTCGATCTTATCCCTCTGAAATCTGCCTGCCAGCTTGCCAGGGTTAGGCTGTGCATATTCTGTAGTATTGCCCAGTGAGGTGGCTGTGTGATGGAAGTGAGGCTGGGATTGCATCCATAATTTTACCTAGCCTCCATGTCCTCTGTTACTGCCCAACAACAGTCCTGCTTTGTAAATACAGTGTCTTAGAGTGAGTACGTTTCTGTGTATGTTACAGATTTGTTAACCCCAAGGCAAGAAGCACTTTCGATTGTCTCCCTTCCTACATCCAGTTTTTCTCACGTCGTTGGGAGTGAGCTGGCCTCTGTGCCTATTATGCCTGTAACTTCTGTTTTCAAACTGCGAGTGGATGAGAGCCCTCTGCCATCCACAGTGTTTGCAAATGGAGGGAAGATTCCCTTCACCATATCAGACGCTTTTCTAGATGATGACATTGTTCTTGGGGATGAAATAGATGCTCTTCTTGATTCTGCCCCGGAAGCAAATGCTACTGTTATGGTGAGTTTCACTGTGGCCAGGTGGTGGTGGCACATGCACACCTTTGATCCCAGCACTTGGGAGGCAGAGGCAGGCGGATTTCTGAGTTCGAGGACAGCCTGGTCTACAGAGCGAGTTCCATGACAGCCAGGGCTACACAGAGAAACCCTGTCTTGAAAAAAAAAAAGAAAGAAACATGAGTGAGTGTGTGTGTGTGTGTGTGTGTGTGTGTGTCTGTGTGCATGTTGCATGTGATGTGTGTAGGTGACCATGAAGGCTAGAGGACAGTGTCAGATCCTGTAATTACTGGCAGATGCTTGTTACCTTATGTGGGCACTGGAAACAGAATTCTGGTCTTTTGGAAGAGAAGTATCTTAACTGATAAGCCATCTCCCCTGCTCTTCTCCTCTCCTCTCCTCTCCTCTCCTCTCCTCTCCTCTCCTCTCCTCTCCTCTCCTCTCCTCTCCTCTCCCCTCCCTTCCCCTCCCCTCCTCTGCCCTGCCCTGTCCTGCCCTCTACTCTTCTCTTCTCTCTCTCTTAAATATTTTTATGTATTTATATATTTTCTAACAGTTTCCAGGGATTGAACTCATGTCCTCAAGCTTACAAAACAAACACTTTACCCACTACGCCAACTCCCCAGCCCTACTTTCTCTTCTCAAGGACATAGCTACCTCCCATTTAAATCATGATGTGACATGCTAGGTAACTTGTGTTGCATCTAGGATTAACTTTGGATTTCTTACCTTGGCATTTTATTTGCTTCTGAGGATAACTGGATAACTTGGTCATTGCTGAACAACAGAAAGAAGCATACTGTCTAGAAAGCAGTAACCATTTTTGGAATAGGAAGATTAAGCCTAACACTGATAGAGAACAGGCATTTGAGGGCTCAGGAGACGGCTCAGTGACTAAAGTGTTTGCCATAAAAGCTTAGGACCAGAGTTTAATTCCAGCACCAATATAAGAATGCTAGGTATGATAGTATAAGCTTGTAAGCTCAGGGATGGAGAGGTGGACACAAGCAGATTACTGGAGCTTACTGGCCAGCCTAGTAGCCTAGTTGGTGAGCCCAGGTCCTAAAAACAAGGTAGGTAGCACCTCTGGAATGATCCCTGAGGTCGACCTTTATCTCTGGACTTACGTTTCTACTCAGGGATGAATACACACACACACACACACACACACACACACACACACACACACGTGAGCACGTGCACACACAAACACACACAGTGCTCAAACAATTAAAAAATGAATCTTAGCCAGGCATGGTGATGTATGTCTTTAATTACAACACTTGTGAGGCAGAAGCAGGAAAATCTCTGAGCTTCAGGTCAACCTGGTCTTTATAGGTAGTTCCAGTCCAGCCAGGACTGTATAATGATACCCTTTTTCAGCGCGCACGCACACACACACACACACACACACACAGAGACATGTGCGCGCGCATGTGCGCGCGCACACGTGCATTTTTTTTTTTTTTTTTTTTTTTTTTTTTTTTTTTGTTTTTTAGCCTAAGTTTACTCAGTGGGTAACTGCAAGTATAAGGACCTGAGTTGGGAGCACATGCTCCCTGCCTTTAAGCCCAGAGCTAGGCCATGCAGAGATGAGTGCTTCCCAGACTGGCCAGCCAGTCGAGCTGAGTTACAAGCTCTTGGTTCAGTAAAGATACCCTGTGTCAGAATAAGCTAAAGCAATTGAGGACATCCTGACATCAGCCACTGGCTTTCATACATGCCCATGTGAAGAGGCATACCAGCACATGTATGCATACACCACACACATGATCTTTGTCTTATAGCATGTACTTACTTGTGTGTGTGTGTGTGTGTGTGTGTGTGTGTGTGTGTGTGTGTGTAGAAGTGAGAGGGCAGATTGCAGTGGTCAGTCCTTCTCTTCTGCCATGTTGGGTTTGACAGCAAGTGCCTTAACCTCAGAGCCATCTTGCTGCCCCCTATTCCCCTTTCTAAACAAATTTTAAAAGTTTAAAAATAATTACAAAATAAGTAAAAGTGTGAATTCAGGGCTAAGAATGTAACTCATGATTTGTAGCATATATGAAGTCCTGGGTTACATCCTCAGTACCACACTGCATAGTGGTGTGGGAGGTAGGGACAGCAGAGTCAGGAGCTCAAGGTCATCTATGGTAACAAAGTATGTTTGAGCCAGTCTGCATGAGACCCTATCTTTTAAAAAGTCTGTACCAAGATTCCATCTTAGTTGTGAACTAGATCTTAGAGGAATCAGTCCATCATGGCGGGGTGGGCATAGCATGGTGGGCAGAGAGCACTATTCTAAGATTGTTACAGTGGACCTTCATTTGGTTGCAAGCATTTTGTGCAGCTCATTCCCTCAGTTTGGGGCATGGAGGGGTGGTGGGGGAGGTCGGGTTTGATAACCTGGTGGTAAAAGCAGGACACTAAGCCAATGAAAGAGGGTCTTGGATCTTGCTGCCATTTCTTCTCCTCAGTCGTCCACCCTGGTCAGAGGACCCCTCCCGACTGCCACTGGAGCGCCGAGCTTGCCCTTCAGGACCCCATCCCTGCTTGGAACCTTGCCCAGTGGTGCAAGGCGTGCTCCTGAGCCCTTCTTTGCAGAGTTTTTTCCACCTCAGACTTCATCCTTGGAAGACTTTTACTCTTCTTTAAATTCATTTTCAGTGACTGAATCCAAACGAGGTAAGACTTTCTCCTAAATTATAAATAAGTGCAGTCAATTTTCTAAAAATAAAAATATGCATCATAATTTTATAAAGCGCTTTTAGGTGGTAGCTTCTTGAATTGTTTTTTATTGTGGCTAAACTATAAAGAGGAAGCCTTCAGGTTTGAACTTGGCTTGACTTAACTGCCATTTTGAGAGTAAGAAGCAAGGGCATCTGGGTAGGCACGGGAATGTCACTGACTTTAGATCATATGATTGGCTAAGCTGCTGTTCATTGTCTCAGAGTAAATGATTTAAAGTGTACTCTGCAGTAAAAGTTGATTCCATCTTAAAGCATGTGAACTGGGAAAACATTAAAACTAGCTTCACATCTGAGTTTAATATGATAACATTTAGACCTGGTTGGGCCAACTGCTGTTGAACTCAGCAGCCTTTGTCCTATTTTATCATGGAGTACTGAGGGCTTGGTCTGACCAATACTGGGCAGAATACTTGGTTTTGGGTTTTTGTTGTTAGTTTGCTTTGGTGTTCTATTGTTGAGCTACACCAGGGGATCCCTACATACCATAAATAGTGAGGAGAGCCTTCATAGCTGGGCAGGGGGCATTGTTTTATAGTGAGAGGGTAAAAGTCTAAATTACTGTTTCAGAGATTTATTTCAGAAGAGGCTGAAAACATGGGCTACAGGATGACGGGGAAGTCATTGCATGGTAGACTAAGATGAGCAGCCCTAGTGCTGCCTGTTGCCTAGTGTCAGAGAGGAGGAGTCTACTCGGTTATGGGCATTACTTTCTTAGGTTGCTCTTAGTCCTATTCAGTAGACCCTGCTGTAGATGATTTTCCAATAATGGCTAAGGGTTATCTTTGCTCTTGGCTTCTGGAAGAAAGACCCTAAGCCCTCTTTTGTCAGTATGAGTAGGAAAGCTTGTAGGCTCGGAATGGGAAAGCTGTGGGGGCCATAGCTAGTCAGCTGCAGTGCCCTTGTGTGCGGATCCTGTGGTTACAGTGAAAAGGTCTGTTGAAGTCTTTTTATTATTTTAGATCTGTCCACCTCAACTGCTAGAGAGGGAACAACGCTTAACAACAGTAATTCCTCCCTTTTACTTGTAAGTGTCACTTCCTCTTTTGTGAATACGTCGCTAAGATTGAATATAGGCCTGTACTTAATTAACTGGATTATGTGATTGGAAACAAGAGTCTCCTTTGAATTTTTTGTGTGCTGTGGGGAATCGTATTACAAGACTCATCCCAAACATCCATCTGGTATAAATGTTTGAGTGTGTGACTGGATCTGTCAGAGCAAAGGAGTCACCATTGCACACCATAGGCCGTCCAAGCTTTAGGGACAGACAGACAGACAGACAGACAGACAGACAGACAGACAGAGAGCAGAGCATGTAAAAAATGTGTGTCCTGTGGAAGCAGAACAGTTGTCGTTCGTAATAGCCATTAGGGGATTGCTAAAGGGGCCCAGAGTTGAAAGACGAAAATGTAGAAACGGACAGATTGTCATAGAGAAGTGCACTGGCACAGGATGGCGCCAGCCTTGGTCTACTCTCCACGGGAATTCAGATCTTTTTTAGCGATAGTACAATATTTGTTGCCTGTTTCTGTTTTGTTTTGTTTGGTTTTTTTGTTTTGTTTTGTTTTCTTACTCTTTTTGCAGATGAATGGACCATGTAGTTTGTTTGCCTCTGAAAAATTTCTGGGACTTACAAGTCAGCCTAGAAATGACTTTGGAAACTTTTTTGGAAATGTGATCGCTAAACCATTTTCATCAGGGACTCCTAGGCATCCCCTCGAAGGAACCCACGAGCTGAGGCAAGCTTGCCAGATCTGCTTTGTAAAATCAGGTCAGCACACCAAACTATCGGGCAGCAGGTGTGAGCTGTGAGGTGCTCGTGACCAGGTGAAAGAGCCCTGGCTGTGGTGGCTTTGAAATGATGGGGAGGAAGTAGTGGGAAGAGCAGGCAATATCTGCTCTAGAAGGTATTCAAATTGTTGCCTGGTTCTGCTTTTATGAGCAGTTAGAGTTCCTTTTTAGATCATTTCGGCAGCACTGCTGCTGCTCCATGGACAGGGCACAAGTTTCCTGCAGTCTGTTTGTTTCTGATGGGATTTCTGGCCTGCAGTGGTCAATGTTCACCTGCTCATGACTGCTTATAAACAGCCCATATGATTGAAAGGGACTTGTTCTGCTCCAAAAATGAACAATCTTCTTTATGTCTTTTTCAGGCCCTAGGTTAATGGATTTCACATACCATGCAAATTTAGATCATAAATGTAAGAAAGATATTTTAATTGGTAGGATAAAAAATGTTGAAGATAAATCATGGAAAAAAATACGTCCAAGACCAACAAAAACAAATTATGAAGGACCATATTATATTTGCAAAGGTATTTTATTGTAATTAATTAATTGGTGTATGTTACATGACTAACCAACTTTGGGAGAATCACTCTGCTAACCCCAGGCCTTGTCATCTGTATCTGTTGGCTACATTTTCAAAATATCAATGCACATAATAAATAAATATTTAAAAATAGAAAACAGAAAGTAATGAGAAAAATGGTTAGACCTGGAGCATAGCAGTGTGTTGCATCAGGTCAATTCATATTTTTGTTGTTTTTGCTGGGTTTTTTTTGTATTGTTTTGTTTGTTTTTTTTGTTTTTTTTGAGACAGGGTTTCTGTGTATAGCCCTGGCTGTCCTGGAACTCACTCTGTAGACCAGGCTGGCCTCGAACTCAGAAATCTGCCTGCCTCTGCCTCCCAAGTGCTGGGATTAAAGGCGTGCGCCACCATTCCCGGCTGTTTTTTTTTTTTTTTTAAAAAACATCTTTTATATATTTCCTGGTCTGTGGAGACAAGGCCTAGATTGGGTTTTAAACACGGAACTCAGTTTCATCTCCATAGAATTACAGCACTGATGAAGCTCTGATGAGCTGCCAAGAAGGCTTGTATTCAGTGTAAGCTTCATCTGAATGAGCTTTGAAAGCCACTAAGAAATAACGAAAAAAGAAAGGAGACCACTATTTCCAGGTGTATTTTACTTTTTGTTTTTATTTTTGTTTATTTCATGTATATGAGTGTTTACGTGGATATATGTCTGTGTACCTGTAAGTTCAGGGCCTGCACAGTCCAGAGCAGTTCCAAAGGTCATAGTGTGGATGCTGAGAGTGCAACTCCAGGGTCTTCTGCAAGAGCAGCCAGTGCTTTTTAACTGCTGAGCCTTCCCTTCAGTCCAGTGTTTTTATGAGCGCATGATTGTTTACAGTGACATTTTCACACAAATGTAACACATTCTTTGGTAGTTTAACCCCATTTCTGTCTCGTGTCTCATTTTCCCTATAAAACGTTCTTTAACCTTGATGCAGCCCTGCCTCTTCTCCCCATTGCCATCAAAACCAGTTCAGCTGGCAGAGGCAGGTGGATTTCTGAGTTCGAGGCCAGCCTGGTCTACAGAGTGAGTTCCAGGACAGCCAGGGATACACAGAAAAACCTTGTCTTGAAAAAAACAACAACAAAAAAAAAACCCAAAATTCAGTTCAGCTAAAAAACAGAGTTCCATCCCATCCTGCACTGGAGCGACTTTCCTGCTTGAGTTATCTGAATTATCGGGGATGCTCTGCTGATACTGTAACTGTGCTTGCCATTCATTGGCCCTGGAAAAACAGGTGTCTCTGTCTCTTCTGCCTTTCCAGATGTTGCTGCAGAGGACGAATGCAGATATTCTGGCCACTGTACTTTTGCTTATTGCCAAGAAGAGATAGATGTGTGGACCCTGGAAAGAAAAGGGGCATTCAGTCGAGAGGCTTTCTTTGGTGGCAATGGAAAGATCAGCCTTACTGTGGTCAGAATTCTCCAAGAGCATCTTGGAGAATTTATATTCCTTTGTGAGGTGATTTCTCCACAACTCATTTTCTGCTGTCAAATTTGGTGAGAGTGGTGGAGAGTGTAACTCACTGGAGAGCCTAGTGTGCATGTGGGCTCAGCACTGCATTAAAAATGTTGTGGCTGGGTTCTATGGCACGTGTCTTTAACCCCAGCACTTGAGAGACAGAAGCAGACAGATCTCTCTGAGTTCCAGGCCAGCCTGGTCTATATAGTGAGCTCCAGGCCAGCTAAGGCTACTTTTCTCATCAAAAACCAAACTAAAAGAAAGTCTGTTCAGGCATGGTGTACACACCTTTACCCTGGCACTCGTGGGAGGTAAAGGCAGGTCCATCTCTATTAGGGTTAAGCCAGTAGCTACTCCTGCTCTTTGAAAGAGTGAGAGAAAGGTGGGCTTGGTGATACATGCCTGCAATGCCAGTGCTCAGAAGTCTGAGGCAGGAGCATCATCACTCTTAAGTTCAAAGCCAGTGTGGTGGACTATAGAGATCATGTCTCAAATCAAGCAGAGCAGTGTGTATAGTAGCCTAGTCTCGTGCCGAGTATCATTTGGTACAAATTATTCATTATAAATGTATAAAGATACTGAAACTAAGGCAGTATGCTGGGCACAGAACTTAGACTTGTGTTTATTTGTGTGATAATCCTTCTTTTCTTTCTATTTCAGAAATGTTTTGATCATAAACCTAGAATAATAAGTAAAAGAAATAAAGATAATTCCACTGCTTGTTCTCACCCGGTCACGAAGCATGAATTTGAGGACAATAAGTATGTTGATGATTTATTTTTTATAGTGACAAAGATCCATGTTCTTAGATCCAGTAAAGGCAGTAGTAGACTAGATATGGAGGTGCACATGGTTACACAGCAGAGAATCTGAAGGCAGGTGACCTCTGAACTTCAGGACTCCATAGTGAGAGCACACTGCCTTCAAGAAAAGGGAAAAAGCCAGTAGAAGGCATTTCTTTTGCCCTTCTGCTGTTTTGAGAGGTAATAACTATTTTAAAATGTCTTTTAGCTGGGTGTTATGGCACATGCCCAAAATCTCAGCACTCAGGAGGCAAAGTCAGGAGGACCACAAATTTGAGTCTAGCCTAACCTACATAGCAAGCTATGCCAGCAGGTGTTTTATAATGAGAAACCAGCAAAAGCAAAACAGCAAGCTGGACAGTGGTAGAGTATTCCTTTAGTCTCGTGTGTGTGTGTGTGTGTGTGTGTGTGTGTGTGTGTGCGCGCGCGCGCGCACACACTAAAAATTAGAAAAAGTTAGAAAGTATTTTTGCTCATTTGTCTGAGAATTAAGTACTAAATTAACTAGACTGATTACTTAGTATAGAAAAGTCCATTAATTTATAGTTTCTCATGACACCTATTTATGACGTTGTTGTTGTTTAAACTATAATTATACCATTAAGAGTTGCGTGTGTAATTTTTTTTTCTGGTACTACTTTTAATAAAATGGCTTTTCAGACTAGAACTTGACATTGTACATATATGTATGTACGTATGTATGTATAGTTTTCAAAGTTGGCAGAGCAATCAGTATTAAAATGTACTTTGTTTTTGTCTTAGGTGCCTTGTCCACATTTTGAGAGAGACCACAGTAAAATATTCCAAAATACGTTCTTTTCATAAACAATGTCAACTTGATTTATGTCGACATGAAGTCCGTTATGGCTGTGTGAGGGAAGATGAGTGCTTCTATGCCCATAGTCTTATTGAACTGAAAGTCTGGATAATGCAGAATGAAAGAGGTGGGTGTGTGGGTGTGTGTTGGCGCGTTACTATCCCTGTGTGAGAGAGAGGTGGGCATGGGGTGGGGACAGGACAGAAAGTATGCAGTTCCATCGCTCTGGTGGCAAGCTCTCAACTACTAAGCTTTATCTCCTGTCCTCTTTGCTGTTTATGTCAGCTAGGTCACTACTCCATTGTTGGGCTGCCCTTGAACTCACTCTGTAGCCCCAGCAGACCTGCTTTGGAATCCTACCTCGTCTTCCCCAGTAGTTGAGACTATAGGACTGGGCTGGCCCCCTTGCTCAGCACTATAATGTTTGTTTGTTTGTATTTTTAAAGAATGACCTATTTTGGGTGTGTTTTCGTACAGTTAATCATTAACACAAATTTGTACATGCAGCATGGATTTTATGAGTCGGGAAAGGATTCCTCAGAAGACATAAAGAACTGTGATTGTAAATACTCCATTTAAAAAAAATGTGATGCAATATACATCCTTGATGGATCAGGCTGCCTGAGACCTGGAGAATTAAGAATTCTCTTAGGCTGACTGAAATCAGATGAGTGGGTACCGTGATGTGTTCTTTAAGAGAAACTTGTACATTTCCTAGGTATCTCCCACGATGAAATTGCTCAACAATCCAAACAATACTGGAGAAGTTTGGAAGCAAGCCTGCCTGGAGTGCAGGTATTTCCCTGTGTTCCTGGGTGCCCTTTGGGAGTTGCCTAGCTGCTGCTGGATTTGGGATAGATTCAGGTTCATATTTGCAGTCCTTTACTTACTCCTTGCTCAGTTCAGTAACTCTTCTGTGAAAACACATTTGCAGCTGATTGATTGCCATAAACAAGGGTATGGCAGCCTGTGACATGTGCCAGTGATATAGGACACAGTTCTCTTGTTTAGCTCATTTGAGAAAACACTGGGCCTTGGCCTTTGGCAATTCTTGGATACAGTAATAGGTTATGCTTTGAAGTTTTGTGCCCTACATGGTTTAAATTGCTTATCCATTGTTCTCCTTGACCCACCCAAAAGCCACTGAGTTTCATAGCTAGCTTCTCTCAGTTGAGGTTTGGCATTTATGTCTATAATCTTTGTATCAGATTCTTTTGCATATTTGAGACAGTTTAGTTTAACTATCAGCTATATGTATTTGTTAAGTCATAGAGCCAGACAACTGTGATGGTACAAAATGCTGTTTTTAGAAAAGTGGTTTCTATTGTAATTGGTCTTTTATTGTTCAAGGTCCTTGGTAATCAAATAATGCCTGGATTACTTAACATGGAGATAAAGTTTGTATGTGCTCAGTGTCTGAGAAATGGCCAAGTCATTGAACCAGATAGGAACAGAAAGTACTGCAGTGCCAAAGCACAGCACCCGTAAGTATGTGTGGGTGCCTGTAAGTCCCTGCGCTCCATAGGATCCAGTCATGCGAGTGAGAGGAGATCAGGACACAGTAATTAGTTTTGGTAACAAATGAAAAGGAAGTGGCTCTGGAGGATCTAGTAGCTGATATCTCATGAGTAGCATTTTGTTTGGTTTTACCAGTTTCTTTGTTTAGTATGTACTGAATGCTGAAAAGTGTCAAGAGGAAGTGAGCCAATAGATGTACAAAGCATCTCTTAGCAGGGTTGAGAAGACGACTCTGGCCCTCTGGGTGCACATGCTGTGCTTGCCTTTGATGTGATGGTTTTTGCCCAAGTGTTGTTTTTTCTGAACTCCATCTTTTTTAGGTGGACCAAAGATCGTCGTGCAATGAGAGCGATGTCTTTTGAACGTAAGAAGTGGATGAACATCCGTCCTCTCCCCACAAAGAAACAAATGCCTTTACAGTTTGATGTACATACGTAATTTTTAAGCCACTTTTTATAATTAGGCATTTCCAATTACTAGAAAGTAGTGCTAATTCAGACTGAAGCTCAAAGCCCTTTAAGTACTGCTCCTGAGTTGTGATGAAATTGAAGCTGTTTGGTTTTCTTCCTTGCTCCTTGGTCTGTGTGACTAACAGTTTTTGTATTGACTGGTACTTCATAGGTTATGTAGACAAAGAGTCGACAGATAACCAAAGTTAGTGCATAATTTAATTATTTTTCAAAGGGTTTATTTTGGGGACTGAATGAGGATTTCCTTTTATTTTGTCTGAGTTGGAGGTGAAGCCAGGGCCACCTTTCTTGTCAGCAGGGCTAGACGTAGCTGCTCTCATTTTTTCTGTTGGATCTTGGTTGTTTCACTACAACACAAAATGCAAGCTAAAAGCCACTCAAAGATGCCGGGCAGTGGTGGCACACTGCTTTAATCCCTGTACTCGGGAGGCAGAGGCAGGAGGATCTCTTCAAGTTGGAGGTCAGCCTGGTCTACAGAGGTCATTCCAGGACAGCCAGGGCTACAAAGAGAAACCCTGTCTCAACCCCACCTCCAACACACACAAAGACACTCAAAGATACAAGACTTGTTAAGGTGGCCCAGAAGAGAACGTCAGTGCCAGTGGTGTGCACTCATGTTCTCCACACCTCTTGGGAAGAGAACACCACATCATCTTAGCAGAGGGATAGTTTTTCACTCATGCAGCAGCGCCTCTTGTTTTGGGAGGGACTTAAGTGGCCACAACAATACCAATAATCAGGCAGGTCACTTATTATCTATGGACTTGTCTTTTTACAAGACAGTGTGTGGAAGAGTCCAGAGGCATCACACTATGTGATGTAACAGATAGGGACAGGTGGAGTATTGACAAGCAACATGCCAGAATGTCTCATCAGAGAAGCCAGGCACATGGTCCTCTTTGTGGCTGGGAAAGTAGAGGAAGCGCACGATGAATGTTGCATCACCTATGTGTCTTGTAGCTTTGTAAAGCTTAGTGCAAGTCCCAAGGCCAGTCTTTGCTAGGCAGTGATCTGCTTTAACGGAGTGGACTCAGAGACCTTTATGTGAAAAGGAGGTTTATTGGAACCTTGATATCTTGGGCCATAAAGGATTGAGGATGTGTTATTAGAGAGTTAGCTAAAACAGGGCAACTGGGCTGGGTTGTAGCTCAGTGATAGAGAACTTGTCTAGCATGTGTGAGGTCCTGAGTTCAATCCCCAGAACAGCCAAAACAAATAACTT
Organism: Montemys delectorum; assembly: GCA_019843815.1. Taxonomy (NCBI): domain Eukaryota; kingdom Metazoa; phylum Chordata; class Mammalia; order Rodentia; family Muridae; genus Montemys; species Montemys delectorum. The sequence continues at coordinate 13,402 of JADRCD010158961.1, forward strand.
GTTCTTTTTGTAGTTCCTGAGGTGTTGTCCAGGATTGTTGATTTGTCTTTAGACTTGAATGTGGTGAGCTCTATTCTAATGTAACACTTCAGCAGCTTTATTGACTCTTTCCCCAACCATGTTAGATGTTGTAGGGACCCAGTTCCTTTGTGTGTGTGTGTGTGTGTGTGTGTGTGTGTGTGTGTGTGTGTGTG
>JADRCD010158962.1:0-12562 GCA_019843815.1 Montemys delectorum
ATGTTCAGTTAACAAAGCAAAAACACTGTAGACTTATATATAACTCTTTTCCTTTCAAAAGTGGCACAAGCATGTACTTTAAATTCACTATATTTGTCAACTGATGCTAAGACTGTAAATACAATACTCTCAGAACTACCTTAGCTGTGTTTAAGCACAGAGTGTTTAACAACATCTCGTTTATAGCACCTTTTAACACACTGGTTATATGCAAACATCATTTTCATAGATAAACATTCTGAAGTCAACTTATCTATGACTCAAAGGCTAAGAACATTTGAGTAATAAAAACAGTATTATAAGACACTGTGAAAGCCTCGTGGTCGTCAGGTTACACAAATAAAGAAAAGGTTAAAGGCACAAAAAGACCATGCATGTGCATATGAGAATCTCCAGGTAATCTTAGGGTTTTTATCTTACTATACTATCTACTTCACAGCAGTTGGTCTATTATTTCCTATCAAAACTGCTTGCTCTTAATCACAATTGCTCAGTTTTTAAATGAACTGAAGATCGCTAAGTATGCCGCAACGAGCCACTACCAAACCAATTACAGTTAGTGAAGAAATGAGCTGTGACACTCTGGATCTCTGCTGCCTCTGATTTTCTCAATAATGTATCACCTATTTGCATAACCTTGGCATTATACTCTGAGCTTAATTGATCAGCTCTCTGTAAGTCAGGTATTTTTAAGTACAAGGTGTAAATAAGTAATACTACATAAAGAATATTCTTTTAAAACATGATAGTCGTTAGGTTAGCAGTCAGTGGTTTTCCAACAATTCTGAAGGAGACTCCTGAAATACTGCACCTACACACGGTGACTGCCTAGTTCTCCACACCAACCTGATGTTTTTGCTGCTGCTGTTTACTGGTGTTCCTCATGTACGTGTTGTATTTGATTATGTCCTGGCTCATTTCATCCACCCGGTCCATCAGCAACTGGAGATTCTTCCCCAAATGATTGCTGAAAAGTAAGCACATTACCATGTCATTCTTCTGGTTATTGCATGGCAGGCGCTCGCAACAGTTTGAGATGTTAGCTGAACTTGCCTTCTGTTAGCATGGTGAGCCCACACATAGGTAGAAGTAAGGGTAGCCAACAGGGAGAGCTTGTTAATAAGCTTCCTAGTCAGCTTCAAGCATAACCCAGGAGTGCCTGCACTAGCTCCATTTCTTCTCAAAGCACAGGGGTGAGGGCCAAGAACTGTTCAGCATATCGAGTGAGAATTTATAATGGGCATTAAACAAAAACTAAGTTTAATTTAAATTCTATGTTCCTGAACTTTTTTTCTTAAAACCTTTCCCTCATGCCTCAGGGACTTGAAATTAGGAGTCACCAGAAAGAACACGTAAACATTACAGCTCCTCAAAGTACACTTCTTATCCAGCAGGCTCTAAACACAATGGGAGCATTTGCTCTGCAGAGCAGATGATCTCTTTGTCTCTCCCCATCCCTACATTTCCAGTAGGTGGTCTCTTACATGCCTATCAATTCAGGTACTAACATCTTCTTATAAAGGGGTGATAATGATTGACAGACACAATGACCCCATCTACGCCACCGTGGCCTGCAATCTGCAGCTTCAAGGACGCTTGGACAACTGATAGAGACACACACACTCCAACTGACAACCAGTACTCCCAATCACTAACTTGAGACAGACAGATATTTGCTAAAATTTATTACTTGCCAGTCTCAGCCAGAGGGAACAGAGACAGCACTGAGCGAGACACACACGTCTCTATCTTCACTTCTCAGCTATAGGGAACAGAGACAGCACTGAGCGAGACACACACGTCTCTATCTTCACTGGACCTATAAATGTGAAGCACTGAGGACATGCTTTAGATAGCATGTCAGAATCTCTCTGAGGAGATGACAGGCTGAAAACAGAGCATCAGGAATCAGCAATGCCAACAAACGTTCTAGAGAAAAGATAAGTACAAGTGATGAAGGCCCGAGACAGGCAAGAAGTAGGCATTTCCAAAACCATTTGATATAAAAATAAAAACCACCCATGGAACCCAGTGGCATCAAAGCTCCCCTCCAACCCCACCATGTGGCCCGTGTGAATGAATCTTCTCAGCAACAATGTGAAAGTGCCCCGCCAATTAAAGACTAACCTGTTTTCTTTAAAAAGGGACCATCATCAAGTAATGCCTTTTTTAACAACACTGAATGTGAGCCAAGTGTAGTGGTACACACCTTTAACCTCAGAGATTGGGAGGCAGAGACAGATCTCAAGTTTGAGGCCAACCTGGTCTACAGAGCGAGTTCAAGGACAGCCATGACTACACTGAGAAAGTCTTGAAAAACCAAATACAAAACAAAGCCGCTGAACATGTGTATACATACATGTGTACACACACACACACACACACACACACACACACACACAGAGAGTGATATGCCATTGCAGAGAAAGACCATTAGCCTGACCAAGCACAGTACCAGTGAGCATCCAGCAATGTGAGTAGAACTTTGCTGCAGTTACACATATCGGGCATTATAGAGGAGCATGGTGCTGGTGGCTCGGTGTCCTGGTTTGAGCAGCCAACCACTTAACTAAGAAACAGGCTGGGAAGCTTGCAACCAAATGACAGTAAATGTCACTAAATTATGGATTCTATCAGGAATCAAAAAATTAGAAAATTTGGTTTTTTTCATTAAATGGTGTTATAATAGAATGAGGTATGTGTGTATGTAAAGCTACCTTTCAATCCTGTCAAGCAGTTCTCAGACAACCCTCATTCACAAATTCAGCTACCTAATCTATTTTCTCCAGTCCTCCCCACTCCCTTTTGTCTCTTTTCCCAAGGTGTCATGGAACCTTGTCAAGTGGCCTTGTTAAACCAGCACCCATCTCCCACCTTCCTGCTTCTATCTCCCTAGTGTGGACATTTTAGGCAAGGGCCACCTCCTAGCTTCAAGTGCTCCTTTAATACTAATACTCAGTTTATATTTATAGTATTCCACTGGAATTTTTGAACCACTTTTTAACTTAAAAAATATTTTTTTGAGAATCGGGTATTTGTTGCTGTTTTCTAATGTCTTAATAGTTTGATTTTAATCCATCCAGACTCAAGTGTTTGGGCATATGGTGCAGAATGAGAAAGGAGAGGGTTTCTCCTAGTAGCTAAGCAAACACCCAGAACCAGGGACCAGTCGAGTTGCATCCCAAATAACTTCACAATTAATCCCAAAGTGCTATAGCTCACACTCCCCACACACCAACGCCAGCCATCCCTGCCAGCCACCCCCTTAGACAATAAGGATCAGACTAACACAACCGCACTTAACACACTGCACAGAGAGAGTAGAGATGGGCACATGAGCATGGTGAAGCACTGTAGCAGATGTACAACAGATGCTTATAAAAGATGGCCTCATAGGATAAAATGTGGGACCCTCCCACATTATCTGACAACTATGGTTTGGGCTTTTGAAAAGGAGACAGTGGCAGGCAGCAAGGAGCCTACAAAGGTATACTATAGGTACTTGGCAAAAGCAGTGTGCTGGAACCCCAGTGTGACCAAGATGTACTTTGGAGTAGTGATTAGCAGGACAGACGAAAACACTCAGAACAAGGACATGAGCATTGTGGCAGTGCAGAGACAGGCAGGAGTCATTCTATAAAGACTCTTGGACAAGCACTGTGACAGTCCTGAGGTGAGCAGCAGTCCTGCCTCAGAACTTTGCAATCTCAAGCTCCATCTAAAGACAGTGGGACCCAGCAAAGACAAGTCAGGAAGGATAATGAAGTGTTAGCTTAAAGTAGAAGTTCATGGCAGTTCATGGTAATAAGATGAACTCATTCCTCAATGTACATGGGGCAGATGGATCCAGACGAACACTGACAATGGACGGATAAGTAAGAGAGTTCACTAGTAACCATTACATTAATGGAACCCAAAGGAAGAGTTCCAATGAGAACACAGCACAGAGTACGTATGGGACACAATGACAAGTGAGGAGACAGAGAGAGAGAGAAAGCGACAGAAAATCCTATCAAGAAACTTAAACACCCCCTTACAATTAAAGCAGGGTTGCCTGCCACTGGATCCCATTCCCCTAGCTGGACTTTCTGATTGGGCCTCAGTGGGAAAGGATGTACCTACCTACTCCTGATGTGACTTGATATCCCCAGGGCGGGATGGTCCTTCTCTGAGGAGAAGGGGAGTGTGTAATGGGGAGAGGGACTTTTAAGGGTGGAACAGGCAGAGGGGGCTATGATAGGGTGTAAAGTGAATAAATTAATGGGGGGGGGAGAATATAAACACAATAAACAGTGGAAAGTTGGACAACAGTAGCCCAAAGTCAAGGTTATTCTCTCTGCACAGGGAAAGCCTGGCACTGATGGCATAATAGGAAGGATGAGAAATGAACAATCTATGCGGAAGATGACACTCAGTATCCTTCAGCTCATGAAGTCATGGAGGTTGGGGCAGGGTACAATGGCCTGAGGGACAAATGTTTTAACAGTGAAAGAACAGAGCTATGTCAAGTATATGAAATACCATTCAGTAAGACACTTATACTCCCAACTGCAGGGCACAGGGAAAGAAAAGTTCATCAATCCCACAGCTGAGAGGTGACACAGAGAGCCGGAGAGCTACTGCTAAATGTAGAGATGCTATCATTTGTAGTTTGGACCTTCAATCTTGGAGACCTGCTATACTCACATCAGCAAGAAAGTTAAAATGGGCCTTTCTGGGACTGGGACATTAGCTCAACTGTTCAGAACAACACCTATCTAGAGTTGCTCACACTAACCTGCATCTTAAGTTCCAGGGAGATCTGACATCTCTGGCCTGACTGCCAAGTATATGTGCACGTGAAGGCACACAGACACACACAGACACAGACAGACAGACACATATGCACGCACGCACACATGCGCACACACACACACGCGCTGTACACACACAGACTATGAGGAGGAAAAGGAAAGAAAAAAAGAAAAATCACCCTCCAAAATTTCTTAATCTTCCTTTCCACTGATGTCTTTCAAGTGTTCATAAAAGTACATGCAATTATACTACCATAACCATGGTATGCAGACTTCAAAGATATTTCAACATGTATATTACAATAATCGTCCTTAGAAACACAATCCGTTAGAAAGAAACACTCAAAAAGACACACAGTGTATGGGCATCAGGAATTAACAATTCCACTCACAGAAAAATCAGATCCATCATCAGGAGCAATTTTCTGGGGAAATCTTTTCTGTTGTGGTTTAGCCAGTATGTGGAAACAGGAGTTCCTGTGAGGGTTTTCTATAATACAGCCCTGCCTTTTATTGCCAAGAAACAAAGAACTGAAATAGATAACTTAAACAGATGTGAACCAAGAAAGTGAATGCAGCTCTCACCACAGTATCAGTTCATGCTTATTATCCTTAATATAGGATACGTACCTCTAGTATACTATCTAAAAGAAGAAAATAGAATTGTTTTTCATATGTGAAAACCTCAAGGCCTGTGCCCTACAAATGTTAAAACTAAAAGGCTGACCTAGAACACTCCTTTAGGAAAATGTAAAAAAATTAAGACTCTGAACAAAAAGAACTGTACATCTTAGGCAAGTGTAAAACAAACTAATTCTAAATAAAAGAACTGATACCCACTTACGGGTCATAAAAGAGAAAATAAAGCTAGAATCTAAGAAAGAAACTGTTAAAAAAAAAAAAAAAGGCACATAATCCAGGTATCATCTTGTTATGCCGCTAACATGAGATGGAATGAGGATGTACGAAAGGTTCACTCTGTTACTTCATGGCAGTATGACACCTGGCTCCACACAAGAGCCTGAGGTATACGAAGCAGGCATTAGTCCTACCCACTCCCCACAAAACCAGTAATTTACCCTTTAAACAATTTCACAGGAAAAGCAGAGAGCCTCTCTTTCAGAGTTACAACAATATAGAGGACAAAACCACAATAAAATAGTATTTGAGGATTTTTAGTGATAGGGCAAGCTAGGATAATATTCTGGGCTATTACAATTGTTGCTCTGGAAAGACAGAAATTACAGACAGGCTCACTGGTGACCTGAAAGCTACACAAAGGCTGTATTGTTCTGTATGCTCAATATAGAAGGCCAGGGTAGAAGTGAAGACATGAATTATATAAGGAAATGTTTTTGTGTAGTAAATTTAAAATTACTACACAACTGTATACCAATACATCAAACTGTAACCTCCCACGCTGTTATAGAGGGTCCTTAGCTTGATACTTTAAATACAAAAGAAAAAATTACACTTCTCAAGCAGACAAATATAAGGACTGTTAGGAAAGTACCTTTGCATCTCAACAGTTTGCCTTCGGCGCCGTGAGATCTGGCTATCATCCAGCATTCTGGTCTCCCTTAGGTTTCCATATTGTTGCCCTTCAAGGCCTTTATGATGGATTATTGTGAAACAACGCTACCTGAATCATGGTGTTGCTCATGCCGAACATGGAAAACATTGGTCTCTAGTCCTTTGCTCCTCTCATAATTACAAAGTTGTCATTGTCCTTAGTAGTTCATATTGAATGATAACTACAAACCTGATAATAACTGAAGTTCTGTTCAAAACTGATTGCTTAAGAAAAACCTTGGCTAGGAACAGTGGCACACACACATAAACCCAGCACCTGGAAGTCTGAGGCAGATTTGAGTACCTAAGCTACACAGTGAGACCCATAAGTGTGGAGAGGAAAACTGTTTCAGCCAACTGATTATCTACTCTGTTTGGTCATTTTACAGTACAAATCTGCTGGCACCTCTTTCCACCAAAAAGAAAAAAAATCACAAATAAGATTTTAAAGGAATGTAAGAGAGGCTGCTTGTGACTCTGACACCTCTACGGAAAGGAAGACAGACTGGAGCAGTCCCTCAGTGCCAGACCCAGCATGTGTGAGGTCCTGGGCTCAATCCCTGTGACCGTAAAACATTAAAAAAGAAGCAAGAAATTGGGGGAGTCAGGGGGACAGATCAACAGTAACTCCAGAAAAGCAACAATTTGTTCTGGGACATCTCAATCAGTATTAAAGCAAAATAAAAATATGAACTTGCCAATTAATCAGCTAAAACAGTCATACTAAAGGAAATTGCATACTCACTGCTATTTCTAAGACAGTAAAAGTATCAGGATCAAAAATGCTCTAATAACTGAAGTCTACTATTTAGGAAGTCTCTATCTGAACAAGGAAGGGCCAGAACAGCAAAGTGGAGCACCTTTTTCTGCTCCTGAACAAGTCTCTTGGGATCCAGTACAGTAAGCAACACCAAATTCTAGCAACCTCTCCCTGGCATTTGCCCTATCATGGTCCAAATGACACAGTGACAAAGGCAGCCGGGGTCCTGGCAACAGTGACTGTCCTGAGAGTTTTTAACAGGGATCTTTATGGGGCCAGATGAACAGTATATGTTGTTGCATTTCTTTTTTAGTAACCCCAAAGTGTCTCTCACTAATTTTTCCTTATTTCACAAAGAACGTATGGAAAAAGTTTGCATTATTAGAAGAAGAAAAAAGAGGCGTGGAGGACATTCATTAGGCAGGGTTACTTACCTGCTAGCAAGACTGAGCAATTCATGCTTATCCGCCACAGCCGACTTCTTCTCGAGCTCCCACATTAGGACATTGATCAGATGTGAATTTTTAATTACAATCGGCACTTCTTCAAACATGTGCTCAAAGGTGATGCTTGCCTTTTTCAATCTGTGAAGCATGTTAAAAATACTTGAGGCTAGTGGTCAGAACAGAATGCTAAACTGAGTAGTTGATGCATTTACCTAATTATAGGCACCATCCATAGGCTCTGTTTCATCAATTCTTTTAACAGCATGGGGGTGGGGAGTGACTGTCAAACCCAAGGCCAGTGATTTGAGTAACTTTGAAAGTGGTATGAATCTGAGCTATAAGCCCAAAAAATAAGTGACAAAATACAACAGACAGATAAAAAAAAAAAAAAACCTTGCTTATTCTTTACAGTCAGGAATTCTTAAATTTTCAGTGACACTGAAATGTCACTGTGAGTTACTTGACATAATACACACTTAAAGTAGCTCGAAAGGGCAGTGCTGTCTACACCTCAGAAGCAAGAAGTAGACACTCATATAGGCAGAGCACAGCCGGAACACAGCCTCTCCTAGCCTTGCTACAGCTCCACGCGCAGAACTCTTCGTGACTCAGCTTGTCTTCTAAGGTTCTACACATTTTTAAGAGTCAATGTGAAACTAATGGTCAACTGTGCAACATGAAGTTTCACATGAAGTAAAAAACTTCATAATAACAGAAGAACTGTAAATATTTTTTTGAAAAAATATTATCATGCCATGAAGACAGATCACAGAACAGTTAATTACCCCCCTAAGTTTCCAATAAGCCACTTTCTGCCCTCTGAATCCCTGAACTGTTTCTATCTATTCTAACAGGACACAAGGTGCAGTAGCAGGCTACAGCTTGCAGTCTGGTAGTGGCTAACTACTCTTCTCACCTCCCTTTACTCTACCACTTATGACATGTTCCACACATGGGCTAGTTAATTCCCACTAACTGAATCCACCATGGTGAAAACATCAGAGGAGACTTTCCATACAGAATAGCTTAACCACGGAGAAGGAGAAATCAAGTGGCACTTGCCCAATACAGAAACTTCCACCGCCCACACAGCATTACTACAGCCCAACCAAGGAATTAATACACGCGGCAAACTGACATCCTAAAAAAAAAAAAAAAAAACCTAAGTCGTTTACCATATGCTTCATGTGCCTGGAACACTTACGCTTCAGGAGAAAAGTCCTTCTCTTTACAAACTTCCATCAGTTTAGGAGTCAGTCTGTATGCCTTCAGTGAGAGAGATCCTTGGGCAGTTTTTATGGGATCTCAAAAAAGGAAAAGAGAAAGCTTTTACTGAGAATGTTGTCACTAGTGTTCATATAGTAGTAGTTCTAGGTACACTGCTACTAATCACACAGCTTTGAAATAGCAAGACCAAACTAAATAATCAGGACATAATCGGAAACTGATTAAAACCAGAATAGAGTCAAAATCTAGCTGGGATACCTTCAAATCCATCCCTCAAGCAGAACCAGTTAACTTGTTGAAAATTAAATATATGATTAGTTCTATATATCTTGTGTAAATAGGAGAAAAATACTCATGAATATCAAGCATAGAAAAATCTCTATGTATACTTCTATATCCCTTCAATCAATAAATTTAAAACAAATAGCCCTGGGAACAAAATGTATCCATCCCAGTGAGCACTGTTCACAGTTCTTCATTAAAGCAGATTGTAAAAACCAAACCACTAAGTCAAAGTGCTATCGCAAAGTGTACAGTTTTAGGGAAATAGGTTTTGTCAAAACTGACTGCTTAAACACTGCACAAGGAAGGGAGCTTAGCACGTGCTGCCTGATAACGGCTCTGGAGAGCCAATGTTCGCCTAAAACCTGTGTTAACATTCATGTTGTCTGAAATTCAACACAGTCAAACTTTTAGCAATAGGTGATAAAATGAAAACCAAAATAGATTGAAGCAAGTGGAAAATTCATCAAGGTCTGATGATGCAATGTTTCCAGCCAATATAAGTGCACTTTAACAACTTGTTCTCTCTGTAATCCAATTGCTAACACACTGAAACAATTTCGGGGCAGCTCATAAGATTGATCGTATTCATTAGTATTTTTTCTGACAGATACTCAGGACGTTACATTTACTTCTCAGCTGGAAACTATATGCGAGTCTGCCAGATATGGCAAACTGTGAGTGTTTGGGGAGGGGGAAGCTATAAAGCTGTTAAATTGCCTACGGTTCTGATACAGCACAGAACATCTGGTCTGGAGAGCTTGAGGAAACACCATTAAATAGGCCGAAAAGAAAAAAATCTTTGTGCTAAGAAACAGTCCAGGTTTTGTACGCTGCTGTCAGAGGTTAAAAAAAAAAAAAAAAAAAGAAAAAGAAAAAGGAAAAAAAGAGAGAGAGAGAAAGAAAAAAAGAGAAGGAAAACTTGGCATGCTGTATTATGATTGGTCAGTCATGTACAGAACCAGACACTCCAGCAATGGGAGTTTGTTAGACATCTGGTCTCATTCCACCAGCTCCTGCAAAGAGGGAGGGAGATGAGGGAAAAAAATGAAGCAGCTACTCCAGCATTCCAAAACGTACACATCAGGGCTCTGATAGCAAGAAAAATAAACAGAAAGAAGGAAACCCTGTCTAGACTTAGCTGCTGCTGAGGCTGCTGCAGAGCGGGGCTGATGTTTACTTGAGAAGGCCTGCCAGGCTGCTCCAAGAGGCAGAAAGACAGAAAGCAAAAATAGTAGTAATAATATTAAGGGAGGAAAAGAATAATAAAGGAGCCTCCTACTAACCGTAAATGAGAACGACAGATTCTTCAATGGCGTGCTGGTAACTGAACTGAGAATCCAGAAGCGCCCGGGTAACGAAGGAGCCATAATATGTGGACTGATACCAGCCCACATGAAGGTGATCAATGTTTACATGGCGAAGGCTGCGCATCATCTCCATCTGATACTGCACTAGATGATATAGCAGAGAGGAATTTAAAAAAAAAAACCCAAGCATTTAATGATGCCACCAACATTAGCTATTGGTTAATTATATCCATTTTATACACACACACACACACACACACACACACACACACACACCCAACAAAGTTTTCAAATCACTTCAAATAATTGGTATTTTCCAAACAAAACAAAATCCCATTTTGTTTTTAAAAGGTATTAGAAATACAATTTTAATGTCTTGTTGTAAACAAGGAATTATTGTTATCCATACTTCTCTTTCCTAAAACTCCAAAAAAAAGTAAATGTGTAAAGAAAAGGTGTACAGTTATTAGACTGTTTGTAATCATTTCATCTGAATTAAGTTAGTTATCACTGTCTCCTTCACACATAGTGTTTGGAACTAAGGACTAAATCCATCGAGAAAATTAAGGGGAAACAATGACCACGTCACTTACATACGAACCAGACACAGGCTAATTCAACAGGATGCATTTTTGCCTTCATCTAGTGCCCCCTACTGCATAGACTATTTTTTTTTTAAAGCATTCTCTTCTCTTTGCATTTGTTTGTGTTAACAGACAATATTTTAAAACTAGACTGGTTGTATTAATAATCATGGATACAATTGAAAGGTTTGATGACTTTTCCTCTTGTTGAATTAATTAATGACTATATTATTCACTTAAAGCAGTATTACTAGAAAAAGATATAAATGAGGTATAAATTCATAAAATAATAGATGACATTAAAAAGCAATACAGTACTAGAGAAATGGCTCAAAGGTTAAGGGAACTGAGTTTAGTTCCCAACATCTAGGTTAGCTAGCTCTCAATTACCTGCAACTCCACTTCTTGGGAACTAGACACCCTCAGCTTGGTTTGGTGCACGTGTACACACACACATATAAGTAAATGAATCTTTTAAAATAAGCATCATAGCCTAACAATGTACATCAAACACAAAATAAAAAGGAAAGCTCTATAGCCAACTCACTATGCCAGCTATTTCTATAATGAAGAATGAACACAGGGCTGCACAGATTAGCCACGCAGCTTAACTAGATCTGATAACTTTTAAAAAAAAAGTATTTTCAAAATTGGATCAAGTTTTACGAAAAATCTATTACTGCTGTTCCTTTGGCCATAGCGATATAGTTTCAAAAAGCAAACAAAACTAAGATTACAATGTTTTTCAACATGTTATTGGGCAAAGAAATATATTTTATTTCAAGGATTAGAAGATCATTGCAAACTCTTCACCTACTGAAAAATTGTCTAAAGAAAGCCTGAAAGTATTCTTACCACTATCTAGAAGGATCACATTTCAACTCCACAGTAAATGTGCAAGAGATGAATACTGAGTGCTGTCAAGATGCACACATATGCAAGTAACTCCCTTCAGTGTGGATGCATTCCTTCACTATCCTTTGGCTGTTACCTCTTTTGTCCTCTCTTTTCTTTTTCTCAGGCTATGTTAAAGAGGCTCAGCAGTTTAGAGCATTTGCTATTCGTGCAGAGAAACTGGGTTCAGTTTCTGACACCTCAAAAGAGGTGGTTTACAAAACCATCCAAAACTCCATTTCCATGGGCCCGGATACCCTTTCTGACCCCTGTGAGCACCATGCACGCAGGTGGTGCATATACCATGTACTCAAAAACACTCATACATATAAAATAAGAAGTTAAAAGGTACAGGAGAGGGTGACATTAATATGCTACACACGTTTATAAATCCTGTTATTTTTGCAGTTTTATAAATGATATGTGAAAACATGGCCTTATAACTCAGGTTAAATTTTAAACCATAGTTGAAAAACACCACGACCAGGGCTGGAGGCAGTGGGAAAGTCCCTCAGTTCAATCCCTACCTACTTAATCTAAAGAAAAGTAAACAAGCAAGCCACAACACAGATTACATACAATGATACCCCCCTGGAGGAAGCAGTCTCTAGCTATGATACTCTTAAGTTAATATAAACTTATTTGGCTAATTTTAATCAAATTTAACTTACAAATAAAGGCCCTAATGCTATCC
>JADRCD010158965.1:0-13877 GCA_019843815.1 Montemys delectorum
AAAAATATAAAACCATTGTTTACAGATCCATATCCTAATTTCAGTGTTTAAGGTGCAAGCAAACACGGAGAGAAGCCATAACAGAATTGAAACCAAGGTAAAGACAACTATGCGAAAATTTTAGGAGATCTCTGGACAAGTTTTAGTCAAAAGATACAAAATTAGAGCCAAACAAGGGAAATAAACTGACTTAACATACAGTGTGGAGGTTAGATTTTTGTCAACTTGACAAAAGCTAGTCTTCTGGGAAGAGCAATCTCAGCTGAGAAAGACCTCCAGAAACTGGCCTGTAGGCAGGTTTGTGTGTGGTGCGGGGAGGGTTTCTTGATTAATGATTGGCATGGAAAGGCCCATCCCATTGCAGGAAGTACCATTCCTGGGCAGGTAGATCAGTGTTGTATAAAAAAAGCAAGCTGAGCTAACCACGGAGAGCAAGCCACCAGTATGCAGTGTTCCTCTGTGGTCCCTGCTTCTGTTCCTGCTCCAGGCTCATGCCCTGCTTAAGTTCCTGTCCTGGCTTCCCTCGTTGATGGACTCTAATAGGGATGTGTAAAACAAGCTCTTGTTCTGCCTCAGCTGCTTTCAGTCATGACGTTTATCAAAGCCGAAAACAAAACAGAACACACAACATAATAAGTATAGCTCATGATAACATCTAGGTTTTCTTGCAAAATGGAGAATGAATTTCAAGTGTTCTTACTACAAAGTAACTATGAAAGTTAATGTATTTGGTTTTTTTTTTAAGATTTATTTTATTTATTTTGTGTATGAGTACACTGTAGCTGTAGATGGGCGTGAGCCATCATGTGTGTAGCTGCTGGGAATTGAACTAAGGACCTCTACTGGCCTGCTCGCTCCGGCCCTACTTGCTCCAGCATAATTCATTGTAGCTGTCTTCAGACTTGCCAGAAGAGGGCGTCAGATCTCATTATGAGTGGTTGTGAGCTACCATGCGGTTGTTGGGATCTGAACTCAGGACCTTCAGAAGAGCAGTCAGTGCTCTTACTCACTGAGCCATCTCTCCAGTCCAATGTATTTGTTAATTAGCTAAGTTTAAATATTCATGTTGTATCTATATATACATATATGTTCACATGTGAATAAATGTATATTCACATATATATACAAAATAATGAATATATATGCATATACATGCCTATGTATGAACATATATATGTGTACTGGCTGGCTTTTATGTAAGCTTGACGTAGACTAGAGTCATCAGAGATGTGAAGCCTTAATTGAGGAAATGCCTCCATAAGATCTGGCTGTAAAGAAGGCTGTGGGCATTTTCTTAATGAGTGACTAATATGGAAGGGTCCAGCCCATTGTGGGCAGTGCCATTCCTTGGCTGGTAGTCCAGGGTGCTATAAGAAAGGAGGCTAAGCAAGCTATGAGGAGCAAGCTGGGAAGCCACACCCCTCTACAGCCTCTGCATCAGCTCCTACCTTCAGGTTCAGGCCTGTTTGGGTTCCTGCCTTGGTTTAGGAAGCCAAATGAACCCTTTGTTAGCACTCCTTCTAGGTTCCACAATGACGATATCCTTTCCTCTCCTAGTTGCTTTGGTAATGGTGTTTCATAACAATGACAATAACCCTAACAAATGCATATATAAAATATATGTGCATATACTTCAGAATGCATTGTTCTTGATTAAACATATACTCCTGTCAATTTTTAAATTAAAATTTTTATTTCTTAATTAATACATCTTTCGTGCAGTAAAAGTGAGTGTGGGGAGCCATCCGTCTTATTTTTGGAGGAAGCCGTCTCCTGGCTTGGAGCTCCCTGACCAGTAGACAGGATGCCCAGGGGATCCTCTTTTTTCTACCACCCAGAACTGGAAGTAAAAGTAGGTGCCAGCACACTCAAATTTTTCATGTGGATTTAGGGAACAACAGAACTCAGGTCCTCTGACTCACACATCAAGCACTTTACTTAGCTATCTTCCCAACCTAATAAAAAAATAATAATAAAATTTTCCTTCAGCATGCTTGATCCTACTTTTCCAAGTGTGTATTACTTTGGAATTTTTTTCCAAGGCTCATATTATTAAAATAAATAAAAATAACCTGCCTCTTAAGATTATATATCCACTTCTCATCAAAGAAAAAGGCATAGCTGACAACAGAAGTCTGAGGGGAGGGGAGAGCCATTTGATGGATGAGACCATTAGCACAGCTGCTAAAAGCTGTTGCCTTTCATGCAAGCTTTTCAGCGGGGATCAACATTCCAGAGCTAAGACCCAGCAGCTGTCGCGGTAGAACTTACATTCTGACTCCTGGCTAAGGTAGAGCTTTGAGCAAATGTTACTGGTATCAGTGTCCCCAGACACCCTCACTACAGATTTATCAGTCACTTTTTCCTAAGCGGGAAGCTGAAGAATCAGACCCGGGGCAGATCCTTAAGCCCCGCTTAAGGGTGGAATTTACCAACTTGATTCCTTTCTCCTGGCTGCCAGAGTTTCCAAGATACAGCTTCCTGGGGCCACAAGGAAAACTGAAGGGCTCTGGTTCGTGAGGAAAGAGAAAAACACCTCGCCTTAGGGATCGCACCCAAAACAGGGCTTATCTTAGATTCCCCAAGGCTGACCTTCACAAGCACTGGGGCGGACTATTTCTCAAGGTTGTCACAGAGGCTATGGCTCGTGCCCTGGGGCACTCTTGGGGACTCGGAGCAGTGTGGAGGTTCAAATTATGAGAAATTCTGCTCACAGCATGGATAGGGACGACCCAAACACTAAGCAAGGATTACTATGGAGGTTCTTCACCACCACCACCACCACCACCACCACCACCACCACCACCATGCAAATTACTCAGGTACCCAGCTCTAACTCACTGCGACATTAAATAGAGATCTTCATGTAAGTGAGCAACCAAAGTAAGGTGACTAAGAAAGTTCAAATTGGGAGTCTGGCAACAATTTCCAAGCAACGGAATGGTATGGTTGCAATTCCAGAATTTAGGAGGCCGAGGCAAGAATATAGCCTAGGCGACACAGGGAAAACTCATCTGAAAGCAAAACAGAATTTCCAAAATATTCCTTCTGGCCAGTCAGGTCATCTGCCCTGTCCTCAGAGTCTCTGTCCACACCAAATTTCACACACACCCATTCAGTCTGAAACTGCTCAGTGAGATGGATGAAATATGCCCTGGTGCACGCACATGTGTACACACACACACACACACACACACACACCAAAAAGTGTTATGTTCACAGAAGTAGAGAGATGGGCAGTGTTTTCAAAGTGGAGAGACTAAAGGTTACCAGAACGTGAGGGGAGGTGATGAGAAAAGAGGGAATGAGAGGAAAAAAAGGAAGAGTTGAAAGACAAGGGCAGATGGGAGAGAAGAGAAGTGGGGGAGAGTTAATAGGAACACAGTTATAAAAGAAGAAATAAATTCTGATGTTTTATTTCTCAACAGACTGTAGTTAACTATAAGACAGTGCGTATTTCAAAATAGCTAGAAGATTTCAAATGGTTTCATCACAAATAAATAATAAATGCTTATGGTGATGAATATGCTGACTGCCCTGATTTCTCTAATACCCAATATATACGTGTATCAAAACATCAAGCTATACACCATAAATATATACAACTCCAAGGGTTCCATAAAATAGATAAATAAAAGGAGAGACAGTACTAGAACCAATTCTCGAGAAAAATAAAAATGCCTTTATAATAATAACTGACATTTAAAACCAAGTCCTGCAACTAGTAGTCTCAATCAGTATCACAATGTGTGCCCAGCAAAAGCAGAATCCCAGGTTGTTCCCTACCACCACGAAAAGATAACTAAGTAATTAATTAATTTGTTCAGAGTTCTCATCTTCATTTATAAGGGTATAGCCGTTTGTCCTTTGCCCTTCCTCCCCATCCCTGGCTGGCGCTCTCTGTCCCACTAGCCTCCCTTCTGTTCCTGTGCAGGCACATTGGCTCCCCTAGCCTTCCTCTTGCTTCTTCTGCCTGGAATACGTACCTCCACCCCCACTTAACAGTCATGTCACCAGGGGTCTGCCCAAATATTAGCTCTTCAGAGATTTTCCCCTGGTCAATCTGTTTAAACAGCACACATCCACTGTTTCCTCCTCCCTCTTTCTCCTCCCAAGAGTATTCATCACTAAGTGATAGTACATGACAGTTTGTATGCTACCCCCTTATATACATTGCTACAGCCATTTCCATGAGGACAGAACCCTACATATGAAAATTCCCTATCCTATAATAGGTCCTCAATAGATGTTGGAAGACTAAATGGTGGAATGAGTGTATCCTCTTATTGTGTTGTTAGATCTCTACCAAGCAGTGTAAATAGCTTTAAAATGTCTCTATTAAAGTGTCAGAACCAGAAGTTTCAGATACAATTTTTTAAAAATCATCCTAGTAGGATTGGAGGGAATATCTTAAACTGACAGAACCTATTCAGCACCTCAATTTCTGACTCTGTAAGGTGAAAGACAGACTAGAAAATTTGCCAGACTCCATGTACCATCCAATATTGACATTCAATTTATTTGGGCAATTCAAATACGAATTAGTGTTGTTCACTAACATTCTGTCCTCAGACATTCATCCAGAAATTTCTGTTCCTGTTGAGGAAACTCTTGGTTGCTCTTTGAAATGCCATCTGTCACATTAGCTCTTAGATAGCCCAAGCGGTGAGGAGTGAGGCATGATCCCACTATCAGCACAATCAATTGCCCTTTCTTCTCAAGTACCCATGGAAGGGACAACCTTGACCTAGTCTTCTCCAACTGGCCCTGCTACAAATCTCCTGTCCTTCCTCCTGCACTATCTGAATCTATAGTTTCCCCCAATTCCGTCTTCCATTGTGATTGGTGCCCAGACTCTCCCAGGAAAATCAGGGAAAACTCTTCCTCCTCAACACCTGTTCTTGCCTCAATCCCTACCCTAAGCCGACACCCCCAGCATCCTGCTGATGTCCCAGTCAGGTCACACTCCTCACTGATACAATGCCCCATCCCTGATCCTCTCTTTTTCAGATCTGTGAATAGTCATTTTCATATACTCCCTCTTGAATACGTTACCACCCCGACTTCTTGTTGTCTCCAATAATAAAGTTACCTATACCATACAAAGAGAGAAGACTTTTCAAGTAGACTAGAGAAAATCGTCATTGCCAGAGCTCTTCTCAGATATGAGAGAGAAGAAGAATGGCATGATTCAAAGCTGTAAACTACAGACCATAGTGGTGGGATAAAGAGAAGACTCTCAACCCAATGAGACTCTTGAAGGTGATGGATGTTTATCACCTAGATTGTACAATACATAGTAGCTGCATCTGTAGACGCAACTCATCTATCTAAGGGTAGACATTAAGTATGTATACGTTTTTATATAGTGATCAAATTCCAGTACAATGATGGAAGGAAGAAAGGAAGGAGGGAGGGAGTAAGACAGACAAGGAAGGGTGGAAACACCCTTATGAATTAATACACTCCTGTGAGACCTAACTCACTTTGATAGGGCGTATTAATCCCTTCACAAAGGCCATTGTGACCCAATTAACCACCCAGTAGACTCACTTCTTTAAGACCCCACCACCTTTCATTACTGTAACAATGGGGACCATGCCTCCAACCCAGGAACCTTCAAGGCATAAACCATAGCAGATGAAGACCACTTGGGTCTTCTGACTCTAACAAAGGGATATGACTTTTCATTTTGGTATTTGCTTCCTTGTAGAATGACCTTTATTTGTCTCTCTTTTTCTCTTCTGTTTTGTTTTATTTTTTCTTCCCACATGCTCAACACAGTCTTCCCATGAGTGTACATCTTCTGTTATAGCTTCAGCTACCACTGCCATGTTGATGATACTGCCTGACACAGACTCTGTATCCCAGCCTTGACTTCTACAAATGTAGATCCCAGTGTCTGCCACTAGCTATGTTTTCAATCTGAACTCATTTTTTTTTCTGTGTACAGTCTCTCCTTCAGGCTCATTTCAGGGACCTAGATTACTAAGCTGGAACGAAGGCTGGATGAAAAGCAGCATTCGGTGATTCTTCCTCTTGGCTCCGATCATGTAGTTATCCAAGCCCTGTGCGTCCCACCTTCAAGGTAGCCCTGTGATTTTTCTCTTTCCTTTTAAACCTCTTGATCAAGGACCCCTTCATTTGAAAGCATTATTTTTTGTGTCCAGTGCAAGTAGCATATATGACATGGATTTTTAATATACTGTCATAATGAAGGTAAGACTTCAAAACATAAGCTCATAAGGATCTTAATTATTCCCAAACATACTTCATTCATCTCATGGCTGCCTATGGGGAATTAGTTCTCTTTTCTTATTATATCTAAGTGGAATGCCATGGCAACCACAACCTATGATGACACACAGTGCTCTTCTCTTTGATTCTGTAGCTGGACTCAGGGCAACTAAGGCCACAAAGACTATGAAGGCCACCATACTGATCTGGAAATGCTTAACACAGGTCTAGACTCCTTGGAGAATAGAGCACATATACATATACATGCTCCCCTATAATCTTGTAACAATGCCATGGCTCCATTGCTGGGCATAAGAAGCCCACTGTAAACCAGCACAGCCTTTATGTCCAGCCTTCCCCTGCATGCTAACCCCATTACCTCTATCCTGCCTTTCATCTTGCCTCACCTGGTTAACCTGCTAAAATACATCCTGGAAAGTCTTGTTCCAAGCTGTCATTCTTCAGTTCCCAGAGCCTCCCCTCACCCTCATTCGTCTAACTTGTGTAAAAGTCTACCTCCTTTGGACTAGGGTGTGGCTTAATGATAGAACACTTGCCCAGAATGCATGAAGGCCTGAGTGTAACCCATGACATTGATAACGTTCACCTCCTTTGGAAGTTAAGGTAGAGGACAAAATAAAAGGATCACTTTGGGATGAGAAACTCTGGATCACCACTGTCTATGAACAATTACTATCCACCCCCCACTTAGGCCTCATTGTCCTCAATTGAAAAAAGAAGTTAATAAGAATATAAATAAGAATATAAACAGTGTAACTCTATCATGAGAGCTAAACATAACAAGACAGACAACATTTTATATGAACTACAAAAAGATCATTATCAGTCCACAGTTACCACCCGACTCTAATTATACTTGTGTGTGTGTGCGTGTGTGTGTGTCTGTGTGTGTCTGTGTGTCTGTGTGTCTGTGTCTAGCCATGGGTTGATATCAGGTATCTTAATCAGTTGCTCTCTGAATTGTGTTTGTTGTTTTGTTGTTGTTTAAGCCAGGGTCTCTCACTGAAGCTGACAATTGCCAAATTCAGCCAGGCTGTCCTTATGACAAGCTCCTGAGATCCCTTTGTCTCTCCCTCCACAGCACTAGGATGACAGGGGTGTATACTGTGCCCAGAGCCTCCTCCCCTCCTTTTCTTACATGTGTGCTAGAGATTAAACGTAGGTCCTCATGCTTACATGCTGAGCACTTTACTGACTGAGTCTCTTCTTCAGCCCCTTTAATAAGAATTATGATTATATATAATGTATTTATAATATATATGTATATGAGACACTTCATGTTTTCCAGATGCTTACAAATAAATCTGATCCCCTCTACATTTTTCTCATTAATCTTTGGAGAATGACTTGCCCTGCCTATATCTGTGTACTCTGTTCCAGTTTCCACTGTCAAGCATTTAGGACAGTGACCCTATCTCACATCCCTCTTTCCAGTCCCAGCACAGAGCCTTGTGACAATGTGCACTTATCAGTGTCTTCCACATGGAGAGTTTAGGAGCATAGGTGCTAGATCCAGAGAGGATTTGAATACCATTCCTGTTACTTACTAATTGTATGGCCTTAGAGAAGCCACTTCTACTCTCAAATAGAAATGACACAACCACATACCTATTAGAACGGTTATGAAGCTCCAAAGAGCCAGTGTTGATAACGCCTGGAATGTGGTAGGCCTTTAATAACTATTAACAAATGAAGCTGGTGATCTATCCTCTTTCTTTTTCTGCCTTATCACTTCAGGTCTCTGTCAGTCTAGATTGTCTTATCAATCACCTTGGTTGATTTATTCCCAAGAACACTCACTGCACATCTGCTCCATTCAGCACACAGTAGCTTGAATAAAAGCAATTGAGAATGTCAGTTAGTTGTCTAGTGTTTGCTGCTGGACTAGTATTTCCATGCGGGCTGTAGCCCTCAGCAGTCTTCTCTTGCTTCATAAAACAGGGCGCAAATAAGATGCTCTTCCAATATTAAGTTAGTATAAGAAATGCCAAGTCCCTCATAAAGTTATTTGATCTTACAGTTATCAGTAGAGTGTCTATCTAGTGGAAACAAGGTCCTGGGTTCTGGTCATAGGAATCCAAAATAAAACTCATGGTTGTTTGTATTTCTTTATTGAAAGCCTTCTAGGATTCTTAATGGACTAGACTGTGTGACTTTCTGACAGCAGTGAATGGAATTTGCTACATGTAAGTCATTTGCCCATAGAGCCCTCTCCCAGTTCTCTCTCCCTCATTCTGTCAGATCTTCTGTGGAGAATGTTGTGTCCTGGTACTCTTCCCTCCCTAGTCTTCTCTTCTGCTTACAAACATGTTTTAGAATGTAACCTACCCTGTACTCTGACCTCTGGAAGTGGCTTACCTAAGCATGTGGAGGTGCTGATAGGAATCTTCCAAGCATTCAGTAAACACTGGTTGTAACCACACTATATTGCTGTGAATGACTCTAACTTCTACACATACTCAGAATCACTTATGCTTCACCGCCACTATCCTCCAACACATGCCCAAATGACCATAGGAATTATCATACATTTTCATTAGAATCTACATCACTCAAAACCCACTCATCCCTGTTTTAATTTGAGCTTTTTAATCCATTTCTCAATCTATAGGAGACTTTAAAAAGTAAAACAGAGATAAGGGAGGCAAACTCAAATCTATGCATGAGAGGATGAGGGGCTGGTCATGAAGGTCACCTCGTATCATGTTAGAGAAGCTAGGTGTGATAGCTACCCATGCTATTGATCATCCATGTATTGCATAACAAATGGCCCGGAGAAGCTTTCTGCCCTTCCCTGACCTTCTTAGCACACTCTGCCCCAGTTCCACTCAGCCCCTATGACTCTCTAAGTCTCAAAGATCTGTGTCCAACGTCAAAATCCCTATGCAGCTGACTTGGCATTATAAAGCCTCCGCTGGTCGTTTATCCAAGTAATTCAGCAAGAGTGAGAGATCAGGACTACGACGCATTTACATCTAATGAGTAAATGGTGATCCCCCAAGTTGAGCCAAGTTAGAATGCTGGGCTGGCAGATTTGGGAGTATAAAGAGACCTGGGGGTCACACTCCTGAAATTGCTCCGACCGCAGCATCTAAGGTAAGCACTCACAGGTGCCCACTTTCTCTCCCCCAAATAGTGATAATTAACCTGGTTGGGTAACCAGCCAAGGGCAATGTAGTCGACCTTACCAATGAGATTGGGTGACATGGCCAAAGTCCTTGTACCTCAAGATTTTACAAGGGGAAAAGGAATAAAAATACATAGAGTTGGGAGACCAAATGAAAATTCACCTGCACAGTGAAACCCATTTTCTAGGTAGATACCACATTGTTCAGTTAACAGATTAATAACATGTCAATGTATGGTAACTCTTTTGTGATTACCTTAAACAATTTGAAGGTTTTTATTACTAAACTTCTGTTTGAAAGGGGGAAATTCCCACAGTACTGTTTGACTTTTCATTCATATTGAAATGCACCCTCACCTGATTATTGGTGACTGGTTTCTACATTTATCTTGCGTGGAGAACCGTGTGGATTTTACATTGGGTCTAGTCTCCAGTACAGTAGCAGCTGTCATGACGACTCCAGGTTTTGGAACCTCATGGTGCTCTGATTTCAGGCTATCATCACTACCTGAGAACTCCCTGCTTTGGACCCAGGGCTGAGAGGAA
The DNA here is from genome assembly GCA_019843815.1 of Montemys delectorum. NCBI lineage: Eukaryota > Metazoa > Chordata > Mammalia > Rodentia > Muridae > Montemys > Montemys delectorum. The sequence goes on from JADRCD010158965.1 coordinate 9,932, forward strand.
TCTTGAGGCTTTTCTGGAACATCTGTATCATTTTATAGAGAGGAGTGAAAACCCCAAAGAATCTGTAGCTGCTTAAGAGAACCAGCTTTGCTTCCAAGTCTCACTTCTCTCGGGCTAAGGACTCAGCATATAAGTTAATGCTCCTGAGAAATCTCTGTGAGCTTCAGGATATAACTGAGGCTTATTAAAGACTTGAAAGTAAAGCAAGCAACCAGTGCCTCAAAACCTGACAGCTCCTGCCACAGGGTATCTCACACTCCTACCATTAAAGCAGTATGTCGGAACTGGGAAGTTTGGAATCAAGTTTGATATTTAACTTCTTGCAGAGAACTCCTTGAGATGGTAACGTGTTCCATAAAGACCCGGCTGGGGTCAGGATTCTCTGGCCTTAGGTGACTTTTCAGATGGCCTGTCTCCACCTTCTCCAGAAGACTTGAAAGTTGCACAAGGGGTGGCTGAGACAGGCACAAATCAGAATAAACATGTTGTCTATATGTAAACAAAATACAAACTTGGAGTCATATATATTTTTTTTTTTGCTTGTTTGCCTTTGCTCTATGGAATCAGCCCCAAGAGGACACCCAGTTCCCAAAGGACATCAAGAGTCACACTGAGAACCAAGAAGGTAAGCTTTGCTTTCAGCTTGATAATGGTGGTCACTGAATTTAGCAAATAGCCTCTTACACATTTTTAACCTTGCTGTGCATGTGAGAAGCTGAAATCAGCTGAGGCTGAACCCTGAAGTCATTTTAAAAGCGGCATTTACAAAATTACAATTTTGACTGAAGGAAGAACTTCCCGTAGGTGCACTGTACTCAGAAATGCACTGGATGCAGTATAGAGCTTCAATGTACAAGTTCTAGGCCCATATACTTCATCGGCCCAGAATACAACACCCTGGACTCACCTGTGCATGCCTGGTTAGTTGTAGCTGACCCCTGGGCACAGTCTGAACCCTCAAATCCATGAAGCCACGCCTCTGTCACAAACAATAAGGAAATAACAGGGAGAGGTCATCCAAGCCAACACAAAGGTGGTACTGTACTCCCTCTCATTCCAAACTTTGTGTTTTAGGGGTTTGCATTAGGAGTAAATAAGCTAAGGGTCATTGAGTCATGACAGCTCCATGGATAGCAAGAAGCTGGCTGGGAAAACTTTAGGAGAGAAATAAGTCAAGGGCAGTGACAGGGTACAGCCAAAGCAAATAGAGGAGAACTTGGGGGTGGATATGGAGATTGGGTGGGACGGCAAACATCTCAATTAGAAGGTCCTTGGAGACAGAAACAGAGCGGATGGCTGAAAGTTTACAGCTATGCAGTGTGGGAGCTGGTCATGCTGGCAGAACAGAAAGAGACCCAGTGAGGAGAAAGCTCCAGGGCCACTGTGAGTCATGTACTGAGAGAATTTGGTCAGATCTGAGGAGGTAAAGTTCATCAGTCAAGAACGATTGTTTTTACACTTGGGGCTCAGTCCTCGGTTACATAAATATGGGGAGATTTGACTTAGCAACCACATGCCCGGAGAGAATCGAGGGGCTTTGCTGGACAGAAAATGGTGAGTCAGTGGAGAGTCATGGTTGCCAAGGAACAGTCACGGCCTCAGCCATTATACCTAGGTCAAGAGAGGTGAGAGCATTCTGGAGGAGGAGGAGAAGAAGAAGGACATGTGGTTTGGATATGACACTTGATGAGATTAACAGGGTTGCACTTGGGTACAGTGACTGGAACAGTAAAGAAATTACAGTACTCTGGAAGAAGCAGATGAAGATGCAACTGGAGGTTCACTTGACATTAAAGTCTCAAAGAACCCAGAACAGCCAGGGACAGGGGCAGAATCGTCTTACAGAAGGAGCTGGATGTGTCTGTCCTTTATCAAGAGCTAGGATGGTGATCAATCATCCTAAAGTTATAGACAGACTTTAGGTTAAAGCAACAAGTACCTTTGGTCTATCAGAGCTGTCTGAAATGGGAAAAATTGTATGTGAAGGTGAAGTTGAATAAGACCTACAAAAGAATTTTGCTGAGACAACTCTTTTTAACCCAGGTAATACAACAAGGAGACAGTGGACTCGAGCTAGGTAGAAGGTGGGAAAAAGAATCTTTATCTGAAAACTAGAAATGATTTGAAACCCTTGGGCCTCTAGAATTCTCTAGAAGAGAAAAAAATCTAATTTTTCTAAAAATGCTAAATATAAGTCAACCATCAGGTATTATATAGTTTTCCAACCTACAGGATCTATTCATATATTACCACCTAGGCAACAGAAACAGAAAACCTGTAAAATCTATTAAATAGAAATTCAAGGGCTGTAGAGATTGCTTAGTGATAATGTACTTGCGGCACGGGCATGAGACTAGCCTGGGCTACTCTGTTTGAAAACAAAGTCAAATTAAATTAAAATGCAAGCTAGGCTAATGTGTTATACTGTAATCAAATAAAAATGTTGATGTTTTCAAGTTCCACATTGCAAGTAGCCTTTGAGACTCTACTGCTTGTTAGGTTTAAAACAGCGAGTATCTAAGAATGATAAGCTACATTACTTGAATCGATAATTAAAAGATGGTTTGACAAGCCCGACCAATCTGACAGTAGACATGGCAATTAAGCAGACATTGAAGAGATTGCAAAAGCAGCTTCTTGGTTTTGAAAAGTAACATTTCGAAACTATGCTACTGATGAGGAATTTGATAGTAACTTTTAAAGAGTTCATACTTTCTCTCAATTCTCATTACGTATCGGGTACGCACTGGAAATGCCACCTCCACCTCCTTGCATTTTCATTTGAAGAGTATGTAGGGGTCTGAAGCCAGCTGAGCTGCAACCCCCTTAAGCCAGAACCGTGGAGGCTCCTTTCAGGAAGATGGAAGGGGAAGGGATGATTCTTTTTATTCTCCAGGAAATAACCAAGACATTTTAAAGCAGCATGATAGCTGGGAGCCTTCTTTGAGGACACTATATTAAATCCCGGGCTTTTTTTTTTTTTTTTCCATTAAATCTTAACTACGATCCATAGCTCACTTACAGAAGCCACTGGCCAAAATAAAACTAAAATGAAACCATCAGAATAAGGCCGAGAGCTAAGCAAATCTGTCTCCCCATAGAAGACATCATCTGCAACACTGCAGAAAGAATATTTCAAAGGCAACTAACGGACAGCAGTTCCCAAAAGGCCAGATGGGGAGAGAGAACTAGGATGGGCTTGTCCTCACTTTTAATGTAGAGTTTGAGGGATATTCAAATATTAGCTGTTTAAGAGAATATACGAAGATGAATATGGATGCTGCTGCAAGTGTGAGATTTAACTCCATTTTATTTTAATTATATTTTATTTCAGTTACAGAAGAATGGGCAGGAAGGAAAAGAGGAGAGAAAGGAAAGGAAGGTTGATGTGTGGGGGAAACACAAGGAGGAGATGGGGAAAAGATGCAAAGAGGGAAGGAGGCAGACAAGAGGAGGGGGAGTCACAGGACAATGGTACACACTTGGATCATAGGCAGAAATTGTGTCTTCATTTTAAATAGGATGAGGCAGGAGCCCAGAGAAGTTAAGTGGCTGAACAAGGTCACCACTGCAGGGACTTTAAGATGAGTTTTCTAGCTTGTAAGCAGAGAAAATAGACACATAAAGAAAAAGGCCAAAAAAAACTGAGATGACTACCACAAAGCATGACAGATGGGCTGGAGGGGCTACCCACACATTATGCAGTGGATTCTAAGACAAGTGTTGATTAAACACTATCCCAACCTGATACTACTATTCCCAAGTGGGCTTTGTAAACAGTCATTCTAGGCCCAGTATTATTTTCTCTGTAAGAACTCCCCCTCAGAATCCTGATATCATGCAAGTTCTGTCTTAGTTGTCTTAAGGTCTGAGATTCCATATTTTCTGACAAACCCTCATGGGATAGCTTAAACCAGGAAGATGGAGTGACAGTGTCTATCAGAGA
>JADRCD010158969.1:0-18066 GCA_019843815.1 Montemys delectorum
TTTTTTTTTTAGGTTCACCAGCCCCTCTTTTAATAATATATTTTATAAATTTTTCAGCTTCTTTTCTGAGTCAGAGTCTGTTGGTGAGACCTGGAGTTCACCGTTGAAGCCAGGCTGGCCATTGAACCCTAGGATCCTCCTGTTTCTGCCTCTCTAGCACTGAAATCGCAAGAGGCCACCATGTGCAGGTTTTTACGTAGGCCCTGGAGAGGGAACGTGTCCTCGTGCTTCTGAGGCAAGTGCTTTACAAAACTCTTCTCAGCTTCCGTGTTTTGTTTTTTAGACATGATGGCTTCAGACTCCTATTGTTGCTGATACTGGCCTTGAACTCTCCATCTTCCTGCCTTTCCTCTCCACATGCTGGGATTATAGTGCCATCCCAGTGCCTGCCACCCCGGTGCTAGATGTCCAGCACTGTTTTGAAAGCTTAGCAAGTATTTAAAATGATACATATTTTCCCCAGTCCCCCACAAACACTTCACCTCACCTATTCTTCCTCATTAGAAGTCTTCCTTGTTCCTAGGACTTGTCAGTAAGAATCCCATTTTCTTTCTAGGAAGTTGAATCCTAAACTGCATATCTTGGACCTTTCTCTCCAGGTAATTATGGATCCCTCACTCATTGCATCCTCTATGTCCATCTCCTCCTGCCTTGACTGAAGTTCCCTCCTTCCACCGTTTCATTGTTTCATTTCACTGAGCTCCTTTTTAACTCTGATCCTTTCTATACAGTGTGTCAGATCAAGTCCCTGCTCCATGTGAACGCTTTCAGTGGCTCCTCATCCCTAAACAAAAATCAAAACTCTCACAATGATTTGCAAGCCACTGGGTGAATTCCCTTCTCTCTGTCGCCTCTATGATTTCTTCCCCTAATCTGCTCTACTCCCGCCACATGTGCCTTCTGTTCGTGGGACCTCTATGGGTGCTCTTGTCTCAGATTCTGAAGTGTCTTTCCCCTTTGACAGAACACTTTCCTTCCAGGTAGCCAACTGGCTCATTTCTTCCCCTTCATGCTTTTACTCAAATGTAATAAAAAATTTTTTTCTTAACCATTTAGTTAAAGGAAATGTGTATTTCCAACATGCCTTTAAAATATATACATTTTATTAATTGTGTGTGGGAGTACAATTTTTTATTAGTTATGTGTGAAGTGGATATATAATTTAGGTATTAATTATATGTGTGCGGTGGGCACGTGCATGAGAATGCAAATGCCGTTGATATTCAAAGGTATCTGCAATGGGAGTTACAGGTAGTTATGAGTGCTGGGAACTCAATTCAGGACCTCTGCAAGAGAACTCTGTGTTCTTAACCACCGATTCATCTCTCGTGCCTCATCCAGTTTGCCTCTTCTTCGGGAGCACTTGCTAGCTCTGAAATCCCATAAATTCTATTTACTTATTTGGCTTACGTACCCACAACTCTTGCTTTAGTATCTCTAACCACGAAGGCCTTCGACCTGAATACATGAATGAATGAAAGAAGCAAGCGGGCCCCGGCATGAGAAACTCCGCCTCTGCCCTTCAAGTCATTTCCGGGCAGAAGCCAGCCAGGGAACGTCGCAACTGGCCACACTGGTGCTACCGAGAGGCCAGAAGAGGCCCCCAGATCTACAGCTGCCGGCAAGGTCGTCTAGCGGGCGCGGAGGACAGAGGCGGGGCGGGGCCGAGGCGGGCCAGAGGCGGGACCCGGAGGGGCGGGACCGGACGCCTGCGCCATAAAGGCCGCTGCACGCACTGGTGCTGACTTGCTGCGCGCTGCCGCTCCTCTTTCCTTCCTCTTCCGCGCTCGTCCTGCTCCGTGTACCTCTCGGGTCCCGCCATGGCTGCGCTCACCCGGAACCCGCAGTTCCAGAAGCTGCTGGAGTGGCACCGCGCGAACTCTGCCAACCTCAAGCTGCGCGAACTTTTTGAGGCGGATCCGGAGCGCTTCAACCACTTCAGGTGCACGCACGAGGTCGGGGCTCCTGGGACCCCCAGCCGCCCTGCAGGGCCCAGGCTGGGGCCGCACTTTGTCCTTGATGCCTCCTTGGAGTGGGTACTTGAGACCCGCGTGCTAGCCAGAGGGCCGAGGCTGCTTAGTCATTAGGAGGAATCGGCTCCTCCTTGGGGATCCCTTCGCCCCCGCCTCTCAGTCTCAGCCATTTGAGTAGCGATTTCTAACCACCCGTGAGGAGGAGGAGCCGTAGCTGGCGCGACAGGCACGAGAGAGCTGTCCCTTCCCACCTGCTCCTAGTGGGCTTTGGTCGGCCAGGGTGGGTAGGCTGAGATTTCCGGGGAGCCACGGTGTAAAAATAGAGCGGCGGGAGGCACGAAGCAGAGCCAGAGAGACCTGTGAACGACTGCGAAACAGAAGGGAGGGTGGAAGAAATCTTAACATGTGATGCGTCCTCATGCCTTGTCACTGATGCTGGGAGGCGCGGGACATGGGATGACCACCTGTGGTTCCTCACTGGAAGTCCCTGATACCTCTATATGGGTGTTCCCTAGTAAGTTTGAGACGTGGAGCTTGAAGGGGGAAGCTCTGCGTTTCTGCAGGGCAGCTGCACCATCCTCCACCTAAACCGTGCTCCTGGCCCAGGATCTGTCTACATCTTGTTTCTGTGGCATGGCTTCCTACACTACACTGCTACAGGTCAGCCTTTGTGGCTGGGGTGTGACCAGCAGCTTCTGCATCTTCCTACAGCTTGAACCTCAACACCAACCATGGGCATATTCTGTTGGATTACTCCAAGAACCTTGTGAACAAGGAGGTGATGCAGATGCTAGTGGACCTGGTAATGTTCCGACTGGGGAACTGTGATCTCTGGTTTGGGTGTGGGGTCCTGTTGTCTGTTTTGGGTTCTAGGTCCAGGTGTGGAGTTACCGGTATCCCAGGGGTCTCCAGGCCCTGCTGTTTGAGCAGACTCTTCGAAGGCGGTGGAAAAGGAATCTAGCTAGGAACAAGTATCTGTCAGCCTCACTGGGGGGGTTTGGACTTGTGGTAGCCAATGAGGATGGGATACAAGGCCTCAGTGGCTTCTCTTCCTAGGCCAAGTCCAGAGGCGTGGAGACTGCACGGGACAACATGTTCAGTGGTTCCAAGATCAACTACACCGAGGTAAGCACTTACCCCCAGCCCCCTCGCCCTTCTTCCTTCCCTTTGGTCGTCAGACCGTTATCAGTACTGCCCTGTGTCTTCACCCTTACTCTTAAGCAATGCTTTTGCCTCACGAAGGTGCTGAAGGCCTTCCTTTGGGGAAGGGGGGTTGAGGTGTGTGTGTATGTGTGTGTGTGTGCTGAGCTTTGGGATGTGACTTCTCTGAGACTGGCAGCCTGGACTTGGCAAGCAAATTGGCACAGTTCGTGGTGTCCAGGGAGGGGCACAAGCCAAGCCTGAAGGGAGAGATTGGTTTAAGGCTTGCTGAGATGTTTCCTTGGAGAACTTCAATCTTGATACTCTCTCTGATGGATCCTCGCCGCAGGTTGTTCTAGTGACAAGAAGAATCATGTCACCAAAGAGAGGATTTCTTTGACAGTAGGAGTAAATTAGAAGTGAGGGTAAGACAGGGATTGGAAAATCCCAGCCCTGACTTGGTGTGGAAGCCTGCAGGCATAGTAAACACTGAGAATTTTCAGTGTCAGATTTTTTTTTTCTAGGAAATAATTATTTTATTGAATGGTTTGAATTCTCCCCCATTTTGGTTTTTCTTTTTTAACTTCTTTTCCTTTTTTTTTTCACATCATGCACCACAATTCCACTCATCTCCCTGTCCTTTCATATCCGCCCTCTGCCCTTGCAACCCCCCCCCAGAAGAAAACAAGCAAAAATCAGTGTCTATTTTTTTTTTTTAATTATGAGTGTGTGGGTATATGTACATGAGTACAGGTGCCTACAGAACTGTCAGGTTCTCCTGGAACTGGAGTTAGAGATGATTGGGAGCCACTCAGTGTGTGTACTGGGAATCCAACTCTGCTCTTTTTGTTTGTTTGTTTGTTTGGTTGGTTGGTTGGTTGGTGGTTGGTTTTTGAGATGGTTTCTCTGTGTATCCCTGCTCTTGGAATTCACTCTGTAGACCAGGCTGGCCTCAAACTTCCTGAGTGCTGGGACTAAAGGCGTGTGCCGCCACCACCTGGCAAGTATGTGCTGTTAACTGCAGAGCCATCTCTTCAGCCCTGAGTCTTTTTACATGTGAGGAATTTTTTATATGTGAGGCTTGGAGGTCAGAGGTGCAATGAGAAGCAGCTGATCTCACACCGATGGGCTTGTGTGCTATGAGGGAGGCCACAGTCAAGGAGGGCCTCCTTTGAGGGGGGAGAGTGCATTTGCTTAAGAAAATGGGAAGGAGTGAGACTAGATAGATAGGGTAGGTGGGCTGCCCTCAGATCCTCTCACACACACAGTGGGAACCTCTCTCTATAGATAGGGTAGGTGGGCTGGGCCTAAGACCCTCCCACAAATGGGGACCTCTCTCTAGATAAGGTAGGTGGGCTGCGCCTCAGACTCTTCCACACATGAGGAACCTCTCTCTACAGTTAGGGTAGGTGGGCTGCCCTCAGACCCTCCCACACATGGGGAACATCTTTCTACAGTTAGGGTAGGTGGGCTGCCCTCAGATCCTCTCACACACACAGTGGGAACCTCTCTCTATAGATAGGGTAGGTGGGCTGGCCTCAGATCCTCTCACACACACAGTGGGAACCTCTCTCTAGATTGAAGTTGCTTTCCTGACCGTCTGGGGCCTTTATACTTGCTTCCTTCCAAGGCTGCTATTGTCTTTAGCTGCCTGGGCCCTTTTGCCCTTGTGGCCAGGCGAGCTGCTTGACACCTGTCACAGACCTCTGTTTTGGTTTAGTTTGTGGCAATTGTGAGACTGTTTGGTGAGGGGAGCTTCTGTTGCCTCTTACTTCACATCCTGAAGCCTTGGGACATTTTTAGAAGGTACCAGAAACAAGAAGCTCTCTCCTCAGGAGGGCTGAGTTTATGGCTGAGGAGCTTATTGCTCATACCGTGTTTCGTCACCACTATACATTGCACATCTTCAGTCAGGCCTTTCATGCTCTGGGGTCCTTCAGGCCCTTAGGGGTTGTTTTAGGCATGTTCAGGTCCTTCCGTGTCTGCTTCTGACTCTTCACAGGACTTCCTACCCTCAGAGTCCCAGAATGGCTTTCACTCCCAGGCTCTCTGCATAAGACGATGATGTTAACGGATGCCTGGACCTGCTTGTCTTGTGCAGATGGTTGACTTACACTGTACCTTCCCCGGCTGGGACCAGTCTAGCTCTAGAGTCTGTGGTGCCCCTCATTCTCTGACCTTCATCTCTAGGATCGGGCGGTGCTGCATGTGGCCCTTCGGAACCGGTCCAACACACCCATCAAGGTGGATGGCAAAGATGTGATGCCAGAGGTGAACAGGGTTCTGGACAAGATGAAGTCCTTCTGCCAGGTAAGCTGATGCTAGCCTAGACCCCTGTGCCTTTGCCCGCAGTGTATGTGTGTTCAGGAATCTGACCCTCTTGCTCTCCCTAGAGGCAGGACTTAGTTCGCGTTGCAGCCTCGGGTGGGGGTGGCCCCCCATGTGGTTGCTGACCCTGCTATCTCTGCTGAGACTTGAATTTCCCTCAGCTCTTCTCAGACTGAGCATGCTCTCTTCGTCCCCCAAAGTCTGGGATCGTAGGTGCGCACCACCACAGCCTGTTACAGGGTGCTGGGGGCGTTGGGTGGGGGTTGTCAAACTTGAGGTGTTATGTGATAGGAGAGCATGCTGCCAGTGGAGCCGCAGCCTACTTCCCTCCCCACAGCTTATATGCGCTGTAAACATATAAAGCATGTCCTGGGTTCGTATTAGTGCACATAGCCACACCATACACATACCCCATTGTTTTCCTTCCTCCCTCTGTCAGTCTGTCCTAGCAGGGTCTAACTATGTAACCCTGGCTGGCCTGGAACTGACCTGTGTAGACCAATCTGACCTCGGACTCATAGAGATCTGCCTGCCTCTGCCTTCCGAGTTCTGGGATTAAAGACATATTATACCACCGTGCCCAGCCGATCTCATCTATCTGTGTATATGGGGTTGGGGTTGGGAGGCAGTATGGATTGCCTTAGAGGCCAGCTAACTTAACCTACATAAACCTTTGTGGCCTGGGTGTGTATTCCCCATTCCCCAGGGTGATCCTGCAAGGGTTGTCTGCCAGACGTTATCAGGTCTGGAGTGTGGGTGTGTGCGTGTGTGGTGTGTGTGTCTGTATGGGTTGGGCATGCTCAGAGAGTGATCATCTGGTCAGCTGTAAGCATTCTGGACTTGTGCCTGAAAGCAGCTGCTCCTACATGTGGCTGGTCAAAGTCGGCTTGCCTTGGCCAAGAGCCATTTTCAGACCTGAAAGCAGCATTTATCTTAAAGGCCTGGCGGCACCTGTATATATATGGCTTCCTGGGATGAGGAAAGCTAGAAACCCCTGGTGGGACTCTGGGGTTCAGAATGTCCCTAATGTTTTGAGTGTGAAGGGCATTCCTGGCCGTCTGTCTGCTGTATGTGTGGCAGAGTGGGAGCCAGGTGCTCTGGTCACGCTGTGTAAGCTCAGGCATGCTGGGTGGACATCGCAGTGTTGGTCCCCTCCAATGCTGTTGCAGGATGGCACCCCTTAAAGCTGGCTGTTGGATTGGCTGGCTCTAGACTGACAGGTATTTTTAGTTCAAAATGCACAGCTTGGATGTGGTGGATCATACCTGTAATCCTAGCACAGGGAGCCTGAAGTAGGAAGATTTGCCAGTCCTGGGCCAGCCTGGGCTATGTGGGGAGACCCTGTCTCAAGTCAAAACACCCAATGAAAAAACAAACAAAACACTGCTGGCCAGTGACAGTCCTGGTGAGGAATTCCACTTCCTGTGACTGGTCCTCTCAGAAGTAAATAGTACAGTCAGGCAGAGTGTTGCTGCTGCTGGTCCCAGCAGTGGGGAAGCTGAGGTGGGAGAGTCAGGTCAGGGCCAGTGAGCTTGGCATGGGACAGGCTAGCACTTGTAAAGAGAAATGGTAACTGTTTGAAACAATGGATATCCCAGTTACTCTGACCTGATTGCTACTTAAATCCAAAATATCGCACAGTAAAGGAGAAATAACCAAAAGAAAGCCTCCCCTCGTTTATCAGGATTGTCAGGGACTGTGGCTGCATTGTCCTGCCGTACTGTTAATTATTGGTCAGGTGTGGTAGCACATCCTGTCACCCAGCACTCAGGAGGCCAGCCTGGGGGACTATGGTGGCACTGTTTCGAAACACAAAACACATGGTTTGTGTCCTAATACCTCATACACAGGAAGAAAGGCTGTGTGAATTTATATTAGAAATGTGCAACCGGGCGTGTTGGCGCACGCCTTTAATCCCAGCACTTGGAAGGCAGAGGCAGGCGGATTTCTGAGTTCGAGGCCAGCCTGGTCTACAGAGTGAGTTCCAGGACAGCCAGGGCTACACAGAGAAAACCTGTCTTGAAAAAGAAAAAAGAAAAAAAAGAAATGTGTTTTTTTTCTCATAACTTGTGTGTGTGAGGGGAAAGTACTTGCTTGTGAGTGAGGCAAATGTCTATAACTAATTCCAGTGGATTCAGTTCTTTCTTCTGACCTCTGTGGGCACCAGGCATGCATGTGGTGCATATACATACATGGAGAAGAAATGGATACCATAAAATAAATCTAGTAAACCCACAAGTTTATTACCATTTTTTGTTCTACTGGAATTGACAGTAGAAATGCCAATGATAGGACATTCTCCATGGCAGTTTTTGTTTTGAGATGGAGTAGCACTGGTTGGCCTAGAGCAGGCAGGCTTTGAACTCATGGAGATCTACCTGCCTCCACCACACAGGGCCCTCCCATGGCAGTTTTAATGCCATCTTTTAATTTTTTACTTGTGTTACTGGAGATGGAAGCTGGGGCTTTGGCTTGCTAGGCAAGTGTTTACCACTGAGCTTCATCCACACAGAGATGGTTTAAAAATTTGAGCGGTGGCTTGCACCTATAATCTCAGCACTTGGGAGGCTGAAACAGAAGGATTGTTTTGGATTCGAAGCCAGCCTGGGATTAGGGTTAGAACCTGTCTCAAAGAAACAGACAAGAGTTCCCCTCACTCACTTTCTCCAGAGACCTCATATAACCCATTACAGTAGCAGACAGAAGCATAGGGTCAACTAAGCTAGATGTGTGTATACACAAACCTGTTTCCTTTCATGCAACTCCAGAGTACCATCCCTCATTTGAAGATGAGGTGTTGAGACAGCCAGAAGATGGTAATGAGCCAGGCATGATGGTAGGACCACTTTACATACAGAGACGGGGAAGACAGAAGAGTTCATAATCCTGTTGGTGTGGTTGGAATTTTGTTTTGTTTCATTTTTGAGACACTGCCACTGTGTAGCTGAAGCTGGCCTGGAACACCTGATCACCCTGACTCCCTTCTCCTGAGTGGCAGAAATATTGGGAAGCACCACCATGCCTAGCTGGTCATGCGATTCCATGGCTTGACAGTCAATTAATTTGTTCTCAAGGCTTGGGACTGATTCTTTAGGGCCCTTGGCTTCCTAAAATTCATTTTCTCCAGGTAAAATATAGCCTGTGCTTACAGCTGCCTAGTCTTCTCAGCCTCCTGCTGTCTGTGGAAAGGCATCTAAAGGTCTCTTTTAAGTATGTAGCGTATCTCCCTCACTTAGCTCCATTCAGTTCAAGAAGATACAGTTTCAGACACTGTAGTTCTTACAAAAGCTTAATGCATCTTAAAAGACTCAAGAAGAAGCTCATGGATTTCTTCTCTATGAGGTCTATATAGAGCTTAGAACCTGCCGATCTTACATGTACTTATTTGTACACCACATACATGTGCCACAGTGCGTGTGGAGGTCAGAGTACAGCTCGTGGGAATCAGGCCTCACGCACCATGTGATTCCCAGGGAATGAGCTCACGAGGTCAGGCTTGGTGGCAAGCCCTTAGGCATTTATCGTGTCACTGGCCCAAGATAAATTCCTTTGCATTTTTGCTTCTGAGCCCACTGAGGGCCACTGGGACCATGATGCCACTTGGGACCTCCCAGTGTTTGACTGAACATCTGTGTCTATCTACCTTACCTCTCTCAAGTTCTTGGTTTTGATTTTTTGGTTTTGTTTTGTTTTGTTTTTTAAGACAGGGTTTCTCTCTGTAGCCCTGGCTGTCCTGGGCTTGTAAACCAAGTTGGCCTCAAACTCACAGAGATCTAACTTTCTCTGTATGCCTCCTGAGTGCTGGGATTAAAGGTGTGTGTCACCATGCCCTGCTCGTTCCTCTGGAGTTTTAAAGGATCTTTGCAGACAGGGTCTCATGTAGTCCACACTTGATATGACATTGGATTTATGTTCCTTTCCTTTTGGAGTGCTGGAGTTCCAGGTGTGAGCCACCATGCCCAGTTTATACAGTGCTAAGGATTGAACTCAGGACTTAGTATATGCTAGATAGGCCCTCTATCAACTCAGCTACATCTCTAGCCCAACAAAGGGTTTTTTTTCTTTGATTAATTTTGAGACAAGGTTTTCTTTTTTTTTTTCTTTTTTAAAAAATATTTCATGTCTTTTTTATTTCGTGTATTTGCTTGTATGTTTTTTTAAGGATGTATTTATTTTTATTTACATGAGTACACTGTGGCTGTTTTCAGATATACCAGAAGAGGGCATCGGATCCTGTTACACGTGATTGAAGCCAACACCTAGTGGCTGGGAGTTGAACTCAGGACCTCTGGAAGAGCAGTCAATGCTCTTAACTGCTGAGCCATCTCTCTAGCCCGAGATAGGGTTTCTTAACATAGCCTTAGCTATATTGGAACTCACTCTATCTATAGACCAGGCTGGCCTGGAACTCAGTGGTGTGTCTGCCTCTGCCTCCTGAGTGCTGGGATTACAGGCATGCACCTTACAATTTCCAGCAATATTTCCTGCCTTTTCTTTCTTCCTTTTTTTTATTCTTCTCATATCTTACATTCTATCTGCACGTTCCCTCCCTACCCTCCCCCTAGTCTATTCTGGATACCCTCTCCTCCCCTCTTCCCCAGATCTACCCATCCTCAGGCCTCCCAGGGAGATCAACCACACACAGTACAGCAGGCTACAATATGATCACATCAAGACCCCACAAGGCAACCCAGTAGGGTTAGGGTCGGGAGAGTATTTCTATCTTTCTTTAAACCTATGCCAGCAGCCTCCTCAGGGATGTCTAATCTTTTTTAGGGTTTCACTTACTTTTAAAGCTTTCTGTCAGTGTTAGATTTGTTTGTTTGATTGATTGTTTGTTTAGAGACACAGTGGCCTTAGAATCATGACAGTCCAGCCTCCCGCATGCTGGCATTATAGGTATAAACTACCACAAACACCATTAGTTTAAGTTTCAAGAATTTTATTTTATTTTATTTTGTGTGTTCTATATTTTGCCTGTGTGTGTCTGTGCAGTATGTGTATGCATGCATGTAATACCCCCTGAGGTTAGCAGAGAGGGTTAGATTCCCTGCAGCTGGAGTTACAGATGATGGTGACCTGCCATGTGGATGCTGGCAGTTGAACCAGGGTCCTTTGCAAGAGCAGCTGGTGCTCTCCAATGCTGAGCTGTCTCTCCAGCCAGGGTTGAGGTTTTCACTAGGACTCTGTCCTGAGACTTGCACCAGTTCTCTATGATTGTGGAGGACTCACACCAAAACACAGCTCACAGCAACAGTTAAGCACAACAATTTCGCATGGTGTGTCTGGGTCAGAAGCTGGGGGGCAGTTTTACCTGCGTCGTTCTTGTTTTCGTTCATGGGGCTCTGTGCTTACTAGTGATGCTTAACAGTGGAGTCAGAGTGTTGGCCCATGCTGTGGTTCTCTGAAGGGGTCAGTTCTGGAAGATTCCCTCTGTGAGTGACAAGTTGGTGCTGCCTGTTGGAAGGAATCCTCAGTTCATTTCCACATGGGCTTAGTCCCAGGACTGAGTGTCCTCCCAGCGTGGTAGCTGGACTTGTTTGAAGAGAGAAATCAGAGGGCTGGAGAAATGCTTCTTCAGTGGTTAAGAGCACTAACTGCTCTTGCAGAGAATTGGATTCAGTTCCCAGCACCCGCACGGCAGCTCACAACCATCTATAACTGCAGTTCTGGGGGATCTGATACCCTCTTCTGGCCTCCACAGGCACAGTGCACATGTGGTACACAGATGTGCATACACACGGGCAAAAAATAAAAGACTACATTGATCAGGAGAGGGATCAGACAGCAAAGCAGAAGTTGTTATGACCAAGCTTCCCATTCACAAAGTCATCTTTACAACACCTTTGCAGGGACACAAGCCAGCACTGTTAAGCACAGTGGGAATTATACTCTAAGGATTTGTGCCAGAAAAACAAGAATCATTTGGAAGCAGCTGCACATACTAACATAGGTTATGATCCCAGTAATCAGGAGGCTGAAGCAGGGGACTGCAAGTACACAGTCAGCCTGGACTACGTACATAAGACTCTGTCTCCAACCATATGCGCTGGGGATTAAGCTCAGTGGTAGAGTACTTGCCTAGTATGTGCAAGGCCCAGGATTTGACCCACATTTATTTGGATCTCTGCATAGAGGCTGGTTGCTTGTCCCTGGTCAAGATCAAAAAGTTGGTCTCTGGCTAAGTGCCACTGTAAGACCACTGTGAGCCCCACTTTGGCAATGAGGACCTAACGGGCCATCTGGTCGGGAATGTTTTCAGAGAATGGTTTACAGTACACAAGCTTTTGGTCTTTGAGTAAGTGGGTTTACTAAGTATGTAGCAAGCAAAAGTTAAAAACAACAGACAACAAAACATCATTAAATTGGGTGTTTACAACATCCCACAGAGCAACTGGAGTAGCCCAGTTGGTTGAGCAAGCAAAGCGGGTGCTTGTGATACTCAGTAGAAATGATAGGAGAAGCCCTGCAGAAGCAGAAGCAGAAGCAGTTGCGTTAACAGTCACCAAGTGAGAGACTAGATCAGTATATATCAGCCTTCTGTCAGTGTGCGTGAGGGCTTGTGTGCACTTCTGTGGACCAAGTGTACCAGGTGTGTGTCTGGCGCCTGTGGAGCCCAGAAAACGTCATCGGATCCCTGGAATCGTAGTTTCACATGTTGTGAGCTGCCACATGGCTGCCTGGCTCCTATGGAAGAGGAACCCTTACTCCTAACCACTGAGCCATCTCTCCAGCCCTGAGCAAGCATTTTTATGCCATGAGATAAAGAGGTGGCCTCTCCTTTCTGTCACGGAGTTAGGAAGCCAGCCTGCCTTGGGACAGGGAGTTTGGAGGCCACTTGAAGTAAACATTGAAAAGTCTGGGGCAGGAAAGCCCCGTTTCTCCTAGAATCTGTTTAAACTGTGCGGCAGACTACTAGGATAACATGTCACAGATGTGACAGGGATCTGGTTCTGTGACTGCCAGAGGCTCCTGACAGGGCCTAACAGTTGTCATTTAGATAAAGGGACACCGCACAGGAAGGGTGACATTTGTGAGCTGTGCATTTGGGTTAATCACATGTGCTTCTGTGACAGCGGGTCAGGAGTGGTGACTGGAAAGGGTACACCGGCAAATCCATCACAGACATCATCAACATTGGCATCGGAGGCTCTGACCTGGTAAGGAGCGCCCAGCTCACCCTGGGATGGGCTGAAGGTTGGGAACAGTCTCTCCCTAACATTACCCTCTCTTCCTGCAGGGACCCCTCATGGTGACTGAAGCTCTCAAGCCTTACTCTAAAGGAGGTCCCCGCGTCTGGTTTGTCTCTAACATTGATGGGACCCACATTGCCAAAACATTGGCCAACCTGTCCCCTGAGACTTCCCTCTTTATAATCGCCTCCAAGGTATGGCACTGGGGGAGGGGAGGATGGGTGGATTGCCCTGGGCAATGGAGTCTCAGGAAGGATTCTGAGTGAATGGGGCTTTGTGGATCTGGTTAGCACAGCTGCCCTCAAACGGTTTCCTTGTCTGGCGGCAGCCAATGAGGCTTACCTGATGAAAGCCCGAACCCGGTCAGTTTGGATTCTTGTCATAGGCAGTACCCCCTTACTTTATGTGAGCTTTGCCTGCACGTGTGTGCTTGCGTGTGTATGTGTGCGTGTGTCCTCAGGCTCTCATACAAGCAAAGTAAGCCCTCTACCACTGGAATACATGCCCAGCCCTTTGTATTGAGATAGGCTCTCTCTTAGCTATTTAGCTAGCTAGCCTTCAATTCAAACTGCAGTCCACCTTGAACTTTTGTTCTTCCTGCCTCACCTGCTCAAGTACATTACTGACAGGTCCTTGTCACCAACGTGTGTCTGAAACTATCTTTCCCCCAACCACCCCTAGTTGTGACAGGGTTTCTCTGTGTAGCCTTGGCTGTTTTAGAACTCAGAGGTCTGCCTGCCTCTGCCTCCTAAGTGCTGAGTGGTCTTCCTTCCTTCCTTTCTTCCTTCCTTCCTTCCTTCCTTCCTTCCTTCCATTTATTCATTTTACTTTATGTGTATGAGTGCTCGATCTGTATGTATACCTACACGCCAGAAGAGAGCATCAGATCCCATTACAGATGGTTGTGAGCCACCATGTGGTTGCTAGGAATTGAACTCAGGACCTCTGAGAGAGCAGTCAGTGCTCTTAACCACTGACTCCTCAGTTTTTTTCCCACCCTCCCTTTTCAGGGTTCTGAGGCAGGGTCTTTACCAGCTGGGTGTAGTCTCCTGTCCTAGCTCCCTGAGGCCTGGGGATCCAGGCATATACCACCACACCTGACATGTTTATTATGCCTCTCTGGTTTCAGAGCCCTGGCTTGATAACATAAGGCTTTGTTTATTATCCTGCACATCTTGTATACCCTAATACAAATAATGAAAAGTCCCTCTGAGGGTCGGTAAGATGGTTGGTTCAGCAGGTAAAGGGGCTTGCCATTAAGCCTGATGACCTGAGTTTGATCCTGTGTCCGTATGGTAGGAGAGAATTATTCCCAAAAAGTTGTCTCCTCACCTCCACCACATGTGCTGTGGCACTGTCATGCACGCACGCGCGCGCACACACACACACACACACACACACACACACACACCCCAAATAAATGTAATAAACTTGAAAAGTAGGATTTCCATCCCCATTGTGAGATCCCACCTAGGCTGGACTAAAAGCTCAGCGACTACTCAGCCTCTCTGTGGGAGATGCCTGGGAGTTTCAGTGGGGCCTTCCACACCTAGAGGTAATAATAGGCTGCTGGACGCATGCACTGCTGTGACATATGCTTGTGGATAGCTCTAGTAAGCGTTGCTCATACGCTCACCAGTAGCCAGTGTGCCCTCTGCTGCCCACCCTGGACTGGGCTGACCACCACACGTTTCGTTACAGACCTTTACCACTCAGGAGACCATCACCAATGCAGAGACAGCAAAGGAGTGGTTTCTGGAAGCTGCCAAGGATGTGAGTGGGTGGGGGTCTCCTGGAGGTGGTGGGGGTATGTGTGTTCTGAGTTCTCCCACCGATGGAGCTTGGAGGGAGGTGCAGTGCATGTCCTACGTTCCTCCCTACCCCCCACCCCCAATGGCCCTTTCTGCTGGGGTATAAACAGGAGAAGGCCTTTCTGGCTTCCTTTTGTCAGAGCTTTGGCCTTAGCAGAACCTGCTCTAACTGTCTACGAGCCCTTTCTTTCTTCCATTCATTTTTAATAGTTTCCATGTTGCAACTGAGGATCCTTTCTTTTAAGTCCCCTGGCCTTTGGAATCATCTTTGCTCCCAGGAACCACACCCATTTACACAGGGAGTCATTTTACTCCTTGGCCCTGTGTGCCTTTGAAGGGGGGGATGAGCAGGCTTGCTTGTGGCCTTTACACAAGCCACAAGCTTTTTATTTTCTTTTCATTTGTTTGTGGCAGGGTCTTGCTATGTAGTCCAGGCCGTTCTTAGACTCGTGGCAATCCTCCAGCTCCAGTCTCCTGAGTGTTAGGATTGTAGTCGTGGGCCACCGGCTTCTTGCCCTCTTGACCTTGACCTTTTGTGGCTTCCTCTAACTGCCTCAGGGCCAAAGAGAGAATAGTTAGTCCTGTGTAGAATCTGGTTTTCTCCATTGATGGGGCATCCCCACCTTTAGTGGCCCCTCTGGGATGGGTTTGGTATAATCTGCTTCTGTCTCTTGTAGCCCTCTGCAGTTGCAAAGCACTTTGTTGCCCTGTCTACGAACACGGTAAGTGCTAATCCTACATGCCCTCATGGGAAAGCCCGGGGCCATGAGAAAACCTCAGTCTATTAGAATCCACCAAGCTCAGTTGTCTGGTTCCGGGGTAGTGTCATGGCTGGGGTGCTGGTATAGAAGGCTCACTGAGAGGCGATTGGCCTTTCTCCATTCAGTCTCTGATCCTGAGGAAGGACAGGCAGGCAGTGGGATAATGTCCCCGCCCATCTCCCAGACCAGACTGATGCATGAGCCCCTGCCCACATAGGATGTGCAGAAATCTTGTTCCTCCCTAAAGCTGTTAGGCCTGGTAAATGAATGTCCTTTTTTGTTGTTATTGTTTTGTTTTGGAGATTTTCTGTATAGCCCTGGCTGTCCTGGAACTTCTGTAGACTATGCTGGCCTTAAACTCAGAGAAATTCACCTGCCTCTGCCTCTGAGTGCTGCGATTAAAGGCCTCCACCACCACCTTCCACCCTTTTTTTTTTTTTTTTACGATTTATTTGTTTTAGTTTATGTGTATGTTTTGCATGTATGTCTGTGTACCACATGCATGACAGTTGTCTATGGAGATCAGAAAAAGCATTATTAGCTCCTCTGGGGCTGGAGGTAGGGATGGTTGTAAACCACTCTACTGGGAACTGAACCTGGGTCCTCTCTAAGAACAAGTGCTCTTAACCCCTGAGCCGTCTTTCCAGTCCTCGATGTAACTTCTTTTAAATTAATTGTTTATTATTTTGCAGGTGTGTGTACATGATATCTGTGGGCACACACACACTAGTGGAGGTCAGAGGACAACTTTGTGGTTTTCTCCTGCCTCTGTTATGTGGGTTTCTGGGATCAAACTCCAATCTCTAGGCTCCTACAGCAAGTGCCTTTACTGTGCGCCATCTAGCTAGCCTTAGATAAGAACTTTTTTGACAGAGATTGACTATATAGCTCTGGCTATCCTGGATGGCCTCAAACTCACAGAGATCTACCCACTTTTGCCTCCTGAGTGCTGGGATTAAGGCATTTGCTACGTTGCCTGCCGAGACTTTTTTCTTGTAATTATTTTAATTTTATGGGATGGGGTGGGTAAGTATGGGCATGCAGATACCCTCAGAGGCCAGAGGAGGGCATAAGATATCCTGGAACTGGAGTTACAGTTGGTTATGAGCTGTCTGATGTCTGTGTGAGGAGCTCAACTCAGGTCTAAGGCGAGGGCAGAGAATGATTGCTTTCCTGCCAACTCCCAGCTTCTTTACCCTAGGACTGTGAGGTGAGGATAATGGGATGAGAGCCCATGCATGAGATGGAGGACGCTCAGCGCTACTCAGCGAGTCAGAGTGAGGGCTGCTCTCAGGAGCACAGAACCTGTGGACCTGAGTGCAGCCATGTGGCAGTGCAGTGTCAGGCAGAGCTGGGAACCATGAACACACTGTGGTCTTTCTGACCACCCTTTGCCTCCCCTCCTTCCCACTTCACCCTCCAAAAGGGTGGGGTCCTGCCAGATGTCTCCGGCTGTTGATATGCGCCTTGTCTGCCTTCATACTGTCAGTGGACATCTCCACTGAGGATAGGTACCGGGCGTCTGGATTGACCTGCCCACAGCCTAGACCCTGAGAACAAGGCCATCTCTTAGAGATCTCTCAAGTGGCCTCATCTTCTGGAGGGAGGCTAGGCTGACCACGGTCCAGGCTTTATTGCCTGGTCTGGGGAATGGCCTCTGGGTTTGAGTGCCAGATGTTGAGAACAGGGTATGAGGGTTGATCTACATCTCTGGTTCTTATGCACCAGGAGGAGGTTCTGTGGGCTCAGGACCCCTGGTTTGCCAGAGGGGAGCTAACTTGATGGGCAGTTCTGAGTGAGCAATCTTGGGTGTTACCCTCGACTCAGAGCCTGCTCCCTGGGGTTGGAAGGAAAGTGAGGGGTTCCTGGGGCTTGTCATTCCTCCCTCCCTGCAGCTCCTCTTCTTGACTCTCTGACAGATATTCCCTCACCCCTCTTCCTTTGTATATTCCAGGCCAAAGTGAAAGAGTTTGGAATTGACCCTCAAAATATGTTCGAGTTCTGGGATGTAAGTATGGGCACTTTGTGCTGTGTGCTTGGTGTGTCCTTTGCCGAGTCTTGGCTGCTGAGCCAACAGGAGGGGCCTATGAGGTCAGGTCAGCATTTATTGAGCACTTGCTGCATGTCCGTCTCCCTCTGGGAAAGGCAGAGAGGCCTGAGGGAGGCTTGGTCCGTGGGCAAGTTCCTAGTTTACAACGGGAAGTGATACTCCCCTGGGTGCATTCCAGCTGCACCCACTCTGAGGTAACCAGAGCCACCGCTGCCCTCTCGATTAGCCGAGGTGAGTTATTCTCAGGCATGACCTTTCTCCAGGCTGCAGCCACGGTCTATAAAGGCCAAAGGGCAGAGGTAAGGCAGGTCCTGGGCCTAGTAGGCTGAGAAGAGACCTGCAGGAACAGCTGGAGTCTTGGGCAGCTTGCACAGCAAACCCCACTTCAGATGGTAGGCCTGCGTGCAGGTCACGCTGTAAGCACATTTCTGGGGACTTGAGCCAGGCTTGACCAGGAGCCCGTCTTGCAACTGGCCTGAGCTCTGCAGCCGTGTGAGGAAGGGCTGTGAGGATTCAGAGCGTGGGGCTACGGTGGGTGTGGCGTGTGTCCTGAGAGTGCAGGGCTACTGTGGGCGTGGCATATGTCCTAAGAGTGTAGTGGGTGTGGCTGGGCAGAGGCGTGTTCTCTTGACGCATCTGCAGTATACCCAAGAAGGTGGGGCATTTTCCCACCAGCCTTTGGACTGGAGGCTCTTTTCCTGTTGACATCATCAGCCAATGGATAACCTTGCTTTGAAAGTTTAAAAACCCCCTACCTGAAAATTAGATAGATAGATAGATAGATAGATAGATAGATAGATAGATAGATAG
>JADRCD010158971.1:9142-19954 GCA_019843815.1 Montemys delectorum
TGTGTGTGTGTGTGTGTGCGTGTGTGTGTGTGTATGTGTGTGTTGGAACTGCCATACACTAGATGCTTGCTTTAGGAAAGGCTGGCAACCTTGTGACAAGGACAAGGACTTCCCCACACTGCAGTCTTGCTTTACAGGGTCTTGAAGCCTCTTGGTTTCACGCCAGCCATCCCTGCATATTCCCACACTAGTTCAGTTCTGCTCAGGGGCCTACCACAAAGGCTTCCTGGAGTCTGTGTGTCTCTTCTGAGGCCATGATGTCTTCCTACAGGAGACGAGTCACATCTCAGCGCTGTTCCCTTGAGTTTCTGGAAGACACAGTGGGATGTGCCTCGGTGCAGAGGTATACACCCTACCTGCCCTTGCTCCAAGGCCTCTGACCCCAGGAGCCACAAGAAGGTCCAAGGAGGGCAAGAACGACCTGCTTTTTACCTTACAGAACCAAGCATGCATCTGGATCACCAAGACACAAAGGCCTGAAGAAAACCCACTTCATCAAGAACATGAGGCAGTATGATACAAAGAACAGCAGGTAAGAGTGTGTAGAGCCTGGCCTAGGACTGCCCACTGTGCTCTCTACACCATGGGACCAGGCCATATCTCTGGAGGCCAAAAATATGAGACCTGGGCCCTGCCCTTGTTGGCAGCAGTACCTTCAGTTCATGGGGCTCCTGCTCCATTGCTCATGGCCTGTCGCCTGACCCTCTATATTAGGTGGACACTGGCTAACATAGCCAGGCCAGCAAGCTACCACTGTATAATCCCAGGGAAGGGCCACCAGCTATATACAAATCTTAAGAAAAAGAGAATAGGGACGGTAAAACTGCCTCCCACCCCCAACTGTGTCCAGGATAGAAGGTGAGGCCATATTTGGGGAACATATACAGGATAGGGCATGGTTATACTTGGCAGCACTAAGAGTCACATTGGGGACACACAGATGGAGATGAAGTATATTGGGGGACATGGGAGGCTTAACTCAAACTGGTATTTGCTCCCCAGAACAGTGCTAGGCTAGCATCTGGGCAGCTGCGAATGCCTGCACTGGTGCAGGAGCAGTGCTTTGGGCATGTCCCTTGGCAACACATTACCTGTCATTCTGATCTCAGAGTCCCCATCCCCACTGGTAAGTGTCCCAGGAAATGTTGCTGCAGGACATGGCCAGAGGTAGCTTCCTGCAAATCCTAAGTACTGAGATAGTAGGGTGGCCTGTAGTTACAGCTTTGAGCATCCAGGGGCCCCAGTCCTAAGCCCCCCGTCGCCCCCCCCCCCATAGCTGAGTTTTGTATTAGATTTGGGTGCTCTCTATTAGCAGTAGGCCTTGCGTTTGTCTGGACTCTGTAGCCTATTGCTAATGAACTTTGACAGCTTCCTGTGCCCTCTCTTTGTGCAAAGGAAGCTGCCCTTTCCTGGGTAACCTGTGCTCCCAAGAAATATGAACTCTATGGCCCTCTACTTGGGAACAGGGAGCTTCCTAAGCAACTCTAGTGAACCTGGCCCAAGTGTTGAGATGCCAGGCCTGGCTTCTGGAATCCAAGTCCCCTTGGTGACTCTGGCAGTTTCCCATCACCCAAATGTAGACAGGACAGAGTTCCTGCCCTGCTCTGACCTGGGCCTCCCACAGGATTGTACTCATCTGTGCCAAGCGGTCCCTGTGTGCGGCCTTCTCAGTCCTGCCCTATGGAGAGGGCCTACGGATCAGGTAAGAGAATGCCCATGCTGTATACACGGGTAAGCCCTGGTCCTGCTGAGCACAATCAATACAGCCTGCCTCATAAGTGTAGGCTGGGCCTTAGACTCATGGGATCAGCATATCATCTCCCACCACAGCCCAGGAACTTGCATTCCAGGCTCTTATTCCCCAGAGTCATAGGTTCTGTTCAAACTATCTGTGTGTGCATGTGTGTGTGTGTGTGTGTGTGTGTGTGTGTGTGTGTGTGTCGGGGGTATAGATGTATAGATAGATAGATGGATAGAGTGATAGGCGGGCTACATATAGGTTAGCCATATATGGGTTGACTAAGTACAGGTATGTATCAGTAGGCTATATATAGCCAAACTATATATAGGTGGACTGAGATATTCCTGAACCTTTCTCAAATAAGCTCCTAAAACCTTGTGACCAGCCCAGGCAATTGTGTCCAGAGTGTAATTCAGAGAAAAAGGAAACAGCTGTTGGGGTGGGGCAGTGTTGTGTGTGACCCCACAGAACAATAGTCGGCACAGAGAAACCTCCTGTCCAGAGTGGGAGATAGCCAGTTCTCAGGATCCCAGGCCAGCTGCTGAGCTGTGCGACTGCAGTTGAAGGGATTGAGGCACCTGGGAAGCAAATTTAAGCCAAAGTTCTGGTAAGTGTTCAGGGATGTTCCAGAGTGGTGGCTCCCAGATGCTATGACAGATGACATCTGCCCTGTCATCCATGGGGCAGGAGTAAGATACAGGCTGCCCTTAGGTTAAACCTTCTGCCATGCACCTCCAAGGTCATGCCCATCCCCTTCTCCTGTGTTGAGGACTTCATGGCAGGAGCACTCTGTGTGGGTGGATGAGCAGACTAAGCTGCATGTGGATTCATTGTGGGCTGAGCATCCACCATTGACTACAGGCAGAGGGACTACAGCCCTCCCTCTCATATACATTGCAGTGACCTGAGGGTGGACAGCCAGAAGCAGAGGCACCCATCCGGCGGCGTTTCTGTTTCTTCTGAGATGGTCTTTGAATTGGAAGGCGTTGAGCTGGGAGCAGATGGAAAGGCAAGAGCCCTGTGGCCGGCCACTGGCCAGCAGAGTTAGGCAGACAGGTGCTGCACGTTAAGACACAGTATTGTAGCAAGCCACACCCCGTCACACCTGTCACTAGCTGGCTCATGCCACCCAGAGAAAGGGACTAAGAGTACACCATGCCTGGCAGCTGCTAGCTGTGGGTAACCCAGCTGCTCTCCGTAGGTTCTCCATGTGTAGCCTTGCTTCTAAACCAGGAGGCCTTCCAAGACAGAGAGACTAGCCCGGCTACAGACTGCAGATGAGGGATGGGAGCTAGTGCTCTGGCCCGAGAGTACCCATTCCAACTGGGTAGCAGCATGACTTCAGGCTCCTCACTGGAGGGCAGAGGGAAGCAGAACTTGGTTATACTTTCTGGCCTGGGGAGCAGGACTGAGCTCTAATGTGATTGCTTTTCCAGGTCGTGTCTTATGCAAAGTTCCTGTACCCTACTAATGCTCTGGTTATACACAAGAATGACAGCCATGGCTTGCTGCCCCAGCCTCGGCCCAGCATTCCCCGGGCTCCACCAGGTTCAAGACACAAACCTGTGCCTACCAAGTCAACACCAGCTGGCACAGAACTAGGTAGCTGAGGTGTCTTCACCATGGCACAGTAACGGGGCAGACAGCAGTATACGCCACACTCATGCCTCTGCACTGAGGCTTCTCAGAGGAAAGGATTTCAGATAATGTGGCTCTAAGCTCTGCCTGAGTCAGGCAGAAGAGAAGGTCAGTGTGGGAAGGGAGCTCTGTCCAGACGTCACTTCTTGTACCTAAGCCTGAGAGTCTTACTGTTATGCCTCTTCATTGGTTGCAGTGGGAGAGGGGTGGTGTGGGTTCTGATCAGGATCTAGGGTGTCAATATCTGCCTCTGCCAACAGGAAGCGACGTGGGAGATGCAGTAGAGTACAACCCCAACCTCCTGGATGACCCACAGTGGCCATGTGGGAAGCACAAGCGTGTACTCATCTTTGCTTCATACATGGTGAGTTCCATAACCCTAAGGGTTCAGGTAGTACACTGAATGAGCACCAGAAACTCAGAACAGCCATCTTAGGGTGCGTTGTCCCCACCTAGCACCAACCGGTAGTGGGAAGGGTCATAGCCAAGGGCAGTGTGCCAAAGCAGGATAGCCAGCCATGCTGGACATCTCCTGGGGTCAGCTCTGAATGCCTGGCAGGCTGGGCCTATCCACAGAAGACAGACAAACTGAGGCATCTTATCTTCAGAAATGCAGGCACCTCTCTGAAGTCCCACATGTTCACATCTGTACATCCAGGCTTCAGGGCACCCATTCCCAAGCATCACCTCTGCTTCTGTTATAGACCACCGTTATAGAGTATGTGAAACCTGCAGACCTCAAGAAGGACATGAACGAGACCTTCAGGGAGAAGTTCCCTCATATCAAACTGACATTGAGCAAAATTAGGAGGTAAGAGTGGGCTAGGCAGATACCTTTTCCCAGCCACCTAACCGGGCTCTGGGCTTTCTCTGTGTGTGCTGACAGCCCACAGCACATGGCATAGTGGTGGAAGGGTGGTTGCTGCTTCATGACATAGATTTGCCCCAAGGACATGGTTCCCATCCCACCCAGTTTAAAACGGGAGATGCGGAACCTTTCTGAAGAGTGCAGCTTGGAGCCTGTGACCGTGTCCATGGCCTATGTGTACTTTGAGAAGCTTGTACTGCAAGGCAAGCTCAACAAACAGAACCGTAAACTGTGTGCTGGCGCCTGTGTTCTGTTGGCTGCCAAGATCAGCAGTGACCTGCGCAAGAATGAAGTGAAGCAGCTTATTGACGTGAGTGTGAGGTGTGCTCAGCGGGCACTGGGCCTTAGATGGGGACACAGCCGGAGCTAACCCACTGACCCTTTGTCTTCTTCCTGCAGAAGCTGGAGGAGAGGTTCCGGTTCAACAGGAAAGATCTCATTGGATTTGAGTTCACAGTGCTTGTGGCTTTGGAACTGGCCCTGTACCTCCCAGAGAACCAAGTGTTACCTCACTACAGACGCCTCACCCAGCAGTCCTAGCCCAAACAGTACACTCCACAGGGAGGCTGCTAGAGCACTGACTAGTGTCCCTGTCCCTCCTCCAGTAACTGCACTTGCCCCTCACAGCCCACAGCAGCTCTTGGCTTCCTTGGAAAGAGACACTTTTATTTTGGGGTGCACCACACCTCTACCCTGAGACCCTGTTGATTTTCCTGAAGCAAATGAACAGTATGGGGGCTTGGTTTGCTTTCCATGTGCCTGAGACCAGCCTGGTTTATATTGTGAATCCTGAGATCCAGTCTTCACTTTGCCTAGCCATGAAACCATTCCTGTAGAGACCTAGGTGTCCAAACCTTCTGAATATGCTGCAGTTGCCAGACTTGTCTTCTGGTGCCTCCACCCAGGCAGAGTTCCCCATCAGCACTTTACTTTTGGTCAAGATACAGGAAAGGGCAGACACCTTGACCCATTCTGAGTCTGCTCACCCTGGACTTTGTTAAAGCATCTGCCACTGTGAAACTCGTGCCATCATATGGACAGCAGTGCTTGGCCAACAACACCAGACCCCTGCCTCCTGCCAGCACAACTTTTCCCTGCTGTTGTGTTACTTGACTTTTTAAGATAACCACTGGCTGTGGGCTGACTTTCTAAGCAATATCATGATGGAGAAAAGGTATTATAACTTGAGATTTGGTCTCTATGGGAACCATTAAGGCCCATTAAGGCCTGCTGCTGACTTTGAACCATACTTGGTCCTCAAGCAGAAGGAACTGACCCTGCTACCAACATCAATGAGTCAATGTCATCTAGGCCAACCTGCTTGTGTGCAGACTGGGCCACTGTCTCCCTGCTGACACCAGACAAGAGCCATCCTCAACCTCCCCAGGCCTGTTATCTATCCTTCCTTAGAAACTGGCCACCAGCCTGGCAGATGCCCCCACTACTCTCAAGTGCTTGGTTCCACAGCCTCATGTCCCAGAAATGCTCATCCTCTCAAGCCTGACGTCACCCAACTACCTAGGCCTAGTGGGTCAGTGACAGGAACCTGGAAGGATAGTAAATACCAGTCTCCTCTCCTGTCCATGCTTATGCTGGTGTAAACATGCCATGTGCTCAGAGCCAGAGGTCCTATAAACAGGTCACATCTTCAGGGCAGCCCCAGCATTTTGTTTAAAATGAACGTCTTAGATATGGCTGACTGACGGGACAAATGTTAAAGCTGGCAAACAATTTAAGCCTCTAGATTTCTGTTCCCTCCCTGCCCTCAACAACGCTAAGAGAAGCTGCTGGTGTGTGCTACTGAGCACTGTTAAAACGAAGCCAACCCTTAAACCAAATACAGGCTAAACAGACTCCAATAGACATGAGTCCAGAAATTTGCGGTATATCCATGGTGTCCAGCTGGACTGTGACCCAATGCCACAGACCTGGTGCTGCACCCTCAGCACTCAACAGGACACAGCTGTGTCAGACCTCAGAATGCTGTTTATGTCCAGAAGGTTTTGAATGGAAGGTGTTAAAATGTTTTTGTTAAAGTAAAACTTGTTTTTGCAACATATTTCCTTGCTTGTCTCCTTTCAGGTAAGTGTGCTGCCCCTTTTCTGGTCACAATAAAAACACCAGCTCTACATAATAAAAACATTAAACGCAGGTTTAGCTATCACAGGTACAGCTTTTATTTGTAACAAATTATTCCGGATTTCTTCTGCTCAAAAGTTCCTAACAAAGGAAAAAAAGTAGTATTAAAAGCTGTATATCTTGGTAAGTCCCAAGCCACTCAACCCCAATGTGAGATTCCCCCACTTACTTTGAGACAATTCCATCAGCCTTAGCCAGTCGGAGAATAGAGTCGTCTGACTCACCCTTCAAAATTAAAAACAGGTAGATACCTGAGTATCCATCCCACAGAGCTGGCTCCCTGCTCAGCAGACCCGAAACTATACCCCAGAAAGAAATGGACACCCTCACAGCTCAAATATTCCCAAGGCACAACTCACCATCCTGCGAATGGCTCCGCAGATGCCATAGGTTTTAAACTGGCCATTAAACCGGCCTGTGTTCCTGTCAACCTGGGAAAAAAGAAAAGAGGTTGGGCGTCAGGCAGAGGCCTAACTGCCTCATAATTCCTTCCCTCGGGGACTAGCCTAACCGTCGGGTTCCCAGCTCACCTCTGCCACATTCATCTGGATGGACGCGTGGTCCTTGGCAGCAATGATGCGGTTGCTCGCGGAGCTGAGTAAAGAAATGCACAGTGCGTTTAACAGGTCGTGAGAGAACAGTGGATGAAAGGGAGGAGGGATACTGGGCGCCGGAAAAATGGGGCTGCAGATGCTCACCATTTCCGCGGCACGTACAGGTCCACAAACTCGCCGGCGTCGTTCTGCATTCTGAGGCCGTCCCTGCAGAGTTACCACGCGGGTCTTGAGGTTGGTCAGGCCCGAACTCCGAGTCTGCCGGCCCAACCAGACCCATGGCCCCCGCCCCAAGCACTCCTGGCCATGTGACCGCGACCTCCCTAACCGCGTCCAGCCCAGCCCGGCCCGGCCCAGCTCGCGCCCACAGCCCGCCGCCCGACCTACCTGCTCACTGGTCCAGCGAGAGCGCAGAAAGGAAGTGGCACGTTCCTCCGAAGCACTATTGGCCGGGAGGAGGCGGTTCGTCGGTAAGTGCTTCCGGGTCACGCTAACTGTATCCACCATTCCGGAGGCTGGTTTGTAAGTTTCAACTTCCGTTTCCGGAGCAAAGACGCCCTTGCTCTTTCGCACAAAGCACAGGCATAGGTCCCTGGCTCCGCCTCCGACCAAGACACGCCTCTTTCCTCAGGCTCCGCCTCCTCCGCGGAGTCCAGCCCCTCCGTCCTCCACCGATTGGGTTGGACTTGGCGCGTCTGCCAGCCGCGGTCGAGGAGAGGAAGGTTGTCCCTGGCCGCTCTGCTGGAACGCTGACGACACAGACCTGGGGCGCTTCCGGGAAGCGGCTGCCAGAACCTGGGAGAGGAACGGCCGAGCGCGGCGGAGGGAGGCGGGAACGGGAAGCCCAATCCTTGGAAGGGGAAACTGAGGTCGGGTCAAATGAGCTGGACCACTGGCTTTCCTCTGCACACTCACTCTCTTCAAGAACCCTCTACTCACCCTGCGAACTGAACTGGGTCCTCCCTATCCTTCCCCTCCTCGCCCCAGGCCCTGCCCTGCCGCTCCGACTCCAGCTGCCACACAGTCCACACGCCTAAGGAAGAGAGTCTGGCCTGAGAATGCATGCCGTTAATCTCAGCATTCGGGATGCCGAAGCAGGTGGATAACTATTTGAGGCCACCCCGGTCTACATAGTGAGTTCCTGCCTCCAAAAAGGAAGTTCAGGCCGGGCGGTGGTGGCGCACGCCTTTAATCCCAGCACTTGGGAGGCAGAGGCAGAGGCAGGTGGATTTCTGAGTTCGAGGCCAGCCTGGTCTACAGAGTGAGTTCCAGAGAAACCCTGTCTCGGAAAAAAAAAAAAGTTCTCAGACCACAGTCACCGTGTGCAGTAAGCTCTTTGTTGAGAGGTTACAGAGCAGCCCGGACACAAGACTCTACGCTGTTGACGACTCTCCTGCGATTACATTTTTCTCGTGGGAATCCACTTTTCTCACTCATCTGTAGAACTGTATGCCTGATATCATCTCTCTTGGACTGGAGCTGGGACATAACACCCAGTTAGTTACATGATCTTGGGGAGAGCCTCCCTGCCATGTGCACCCTGAGTGGTGATCACCTTCCAGGATGGTCACGGGGTCTGGTGAAGCCGAGGCTTCCCTTTCCTCCTCACACCTGGAAAGCCAGTAGTGTGTGCAGTAAGAGTCCCAGAGCAGCAGGAGTTCTCGTTCAGATTAGGCACAAACCGCACCCAAGTCCCTGTTTTCACAGACAGATCCTTTATTAAGTGGGGGGAAGAAAAGTTTTAGTGGCTGAAGAGAAAAGGGCTGTGTTAGAACCGGCTAGAACGTGGTGGTATATTTTGTTTGGATAGGGCTTTAGTAGCTGGACCTTGGTAGTCAACCTCAGGAGGAGGAAGTGGCCAAATAAGGGAATAGAACTTGGTGGCTAACTGTAAGAATGGAATCTATCCGGTTTTAGCTAGCAACAGGAATGGAGGAGAACAGCAAGGCCTCCAGAGCCATATTTGCCACATTCAAGCCGTCCAGAGTCCTTTCCTGCTTTGCGTCTGGAATTTGCACTAGATCCTTCCTGTGTATCAGAAGTGAGAAGACTAGAGCCTCTGACCTTAGGAGAAACACTGTTCATATGGGCCATAAGGCAGGTAAACGGGTGGTTTTCGTTTTGAGATCTGCAGCTGGTCTGGCTGCATGTGTGTATGTTAAATTGAACCCTCAAGACCTCCTTAGTGGCCACAGATGAAGCAGCCGGTGTGCCAGGAAGAAGAGCATAGCCAAAGGGAAACCCCAGAAATCTGCAGTTTCCTCCACTCTGCAAATTCAGCAGTCCTAGAAAGGCCTGGGACTGGAGTCAAGTAGAAAAGCTTAATGCACATAGTGCTAGGCAGAATGTTCAGAAAAGTCTAGCCTCTGCTAATGCCCAAAACAATGCCTAGAGCCCACCTGACATTGTAAAAGCAGGATTTGCAAGGATCAAAGAAGTAGTAAGAACTCCAGCCGGGCGGCAGTGGCGCACGCCTTTAATCCCAGCACTTGGGAGGCAGAGGCAGGTGGATTTCTGAGTTCGAGGCCAGCCTGGTCTACAGAGTGAGTTCCAGGACAGCCAGGGCTACACAGAGAAACCCTGTCTCGAAAAACCAAATAAATAAAAAATAAAAAAGCATGGGTACAGTGTGACAGCTCTGCCTCTAATCACAGCACTTTCCTTGATTTGAACCTGAGACAAAATTGCTGCAAGTTCAAAGACAGCCTGGGCTATAGAGTAAAACCCTGTCTAAAAAAAAAAAAAAAAATGTAGAAAGTGTGAGGGATGGAGACTGAGGAGATGGCTCAGTGGTTAAGAGTACTGACTGGGGCTGGTGAGATGGCTCATCGGGTAAGAGCACTGATTGCTCTTCTGAAGGTCCTGGGTTCAGATCGCAGCAACCACATGGTGGCTCACAACCACCCATAATGGGATCTGATGCCCTCTTCTGGTGCGTCTGAAGACAGCTAAAGTGAATTACGGCGGATGGAGCGGGGCCAAAGCGAGCCAAGCGGGGTGGCAGAGGTCCTGAGTTCAATTCCCAGCAGCCACACACATGATAGCTCACGGCCATCTGTACAACTAGTGTACTCATACACATAAAATAAATAAAATAAATCTAAAAAAAAAAAGTACTGACTGCTCTTCCAGACGCCCACAGTTCAACTCTCAGCAATCATATCGTGGCTTAAAACCATCTGTAAAAAGATCCGATGTCCTCTTCTGGTACGTCTGAAGACAGTGTACTTACATAAAACAAACCTTAAAAAAAAAAAAGAGCCGGGCAGTGGTGGCACACGCCTTTAATCCCAGCACTTGGGAAGTAGAGGCAGGCGGATTTCTGAGTTCGAGGCCAGCCCGGTCTACAGAGTGAGTTCCAGGACAGCCAGGGCTACACAGAGAAACCCTGTCTCAAAAAAAACAAAAAACAAAAAGTCTGAGGGAAATGAGAACCAATGATAAGAAGCATAATACATATGAAATGAAATCTGAATCCCAGAGAGGGGGAGGCAGGAGACAAAACTCCATGGATAAACAGTATCTGAACATTTTCCAAATTTGATGAAAACTAACAAACATGGCAGTGTCCCAGCACTCCAGAGGCAGAGTCAGGCTAGTTTCTGTGAGTTCAAGGCCAGCCTGGTCTACAAAGAGAATTCTAGGACACCAGAGCTGTTTGGTGAGAGCTATTTTGTTTGTTTCAAAAAGCAAACAAAAATGAGTGTCTCATAATGATTATACAACTGCACCCAAACCGAGACGACTGTTCTCAGTTGTCAGCTTGACCACAAGTGGAATGAACAACAGTCCAGAAATGGAGGGCATTCCTGTGACCTGGCCATATGTGTGTGTGTGTGTGTGTGTGTGTGTGTGTGTGTGTGTGTGTGTGT
>JADRCD010158972.1:2248-15311 GCA_019843815.1 Montemys delectorum
CTTCTTCTTCTTCTTCTTCTTCTTCTTCTTCTTCTTCTTCTTCTTCTTCTTCTTCTCCTCCTCCTCCTCCTCCTCCTCCTCTTCCTCCTCCTCCTCCTCCTCCTCCTTCTTCTCCTTCTTCTGTGACTCCAGTCAAAACAAGGGTTAATCTCCTACCACTCCTTTCTCCTGTGTTTTCCAACTTTTCTCCTCTCCTGCCTTTCTCTGTTTCAGCTCACACATTCTCTCTTTCTAGTTTTGTGGGACTTTTTTGGCGGGGTCAGGGGTAGGGTAGTCAAGCTCTCACTATTTAGGACAGGCTAGACCAAAACCTATGGCCTTCTTTTTTAAAAAGATTGTTTTAGATTCTTTTATTTTAGTATATATATTATATAATATGTATTTATTAAATATACATTATTGTATGTATGTGTTTATATATGTACATATAGTGTATATATATGTTAGTGTATATAAAATACACTAACGGGCTGGAGAGATGGCTCGGCAGTTAAGAACACTGACTGTTCTTCCAGAGGACCTGAGTTCAAATCCCAGCAACCACATGGTGACTCACAACCATCCGTAATGAGATCTGATGCCCTCTTCTGGTGTGTCTGAAGACAGTGTACTTTTTTTGGTTTTGGTTTTTCGAGACAGGGTAGCCCTGGCTGTCCTGGAACTCACTCTGTAGACCAAGCTGACCTCGAACTCAGAAATCCGCCTGCCTCTGCCTCCCAAGTGCTGAGATTAAAGGCGTGCGCCACCACTGCCCAGCAGCGACAGTGTGCTTACATATAATGAATAAATAAATCTTTTTAAATAAATAAAAAAACAAAATACACTAAAATATATATGTATATATAAAATACACTAAAAATATATGTATAATATATATATGTATATGTATGTGGGTGTATCTGTGTGTGTGCTTTATTTGCATCTATACCTGTGTACCACATGCATACCTAGTGCCCACAGAAAGTCAGAAGAGGGCATGGGATCCTCCAGAACTGGAATTGTATGCAGCAGTCATGGACTGCCACATGGATGTTAGGAACCAAACACAGGTCCTCAGAGCCCCTGACCTAGCTCTCCAGCCCTGAGATTTATTTTATTTTATAAAGATTGTTAACTAGTTTTTACTTATATGTAGGTGTCTAGGGTTGAAGGCTCATGAATACAAATACCCTTAGAACCCAGAAGAGACCATGGAATCCCCTGGGGCTGGAGGTAGAGTTGGTTATACGCTGGACACAGGTGCAGAGAACCAAATTCCGATCCACTGGACGAGCAGTCCATGCTGTCAACTGCTCAGACATCTCTCTGGTCCCATGATGCTCCTTTTAATTTTTATTACGTGTGTGTGTGTGTGTGTGTGTGTGTGTGCACATACACATGTGCCATGGTGGGCACTTGGCAGTCACAGGCAACTGTAGGGAGTGCTCTTCTTCTACCACATGGGTCCTGGGATTCAAACTCTGCTAGTCAGGCTCAAGGACCCAGCGAGCCACCTCTCCAGCCGCTGTCAGAGGTTGCTTTGATTGTTGTTGTTTGTTTTCAGTTTTGTTTCCTTTTATTCAATGGCACAGCTTTTGGAGCCTCAGCCCAAGGCTAGAAGTTATTTTCATAATATATCGCTTCTTAGCAAACTAACCCCAAATTTAAAAAAAAAAAAAAATACTCCAGTGGTCTTCTTAAAAGGCCAAATGGAAATATTTTAAGCTTAAAAATCATATATTGCCAGGCAGTGGTGGCACACACCTTTAATCTCAGCACTTGGGAGGCAGAGGCGGGCAGATTTCTGAGTTTGAGGCCAGCCTAGACTACAGAGTGAGTTCCAGGACAGCCAGGGCTACACAGAGAAACCCTGTCTCAAAAGACCAAAAAATATATATATACATATATATGTGTGTGTGTGTGTATGTATATGTATATATATATATGTGTGTATACATATATATCTTTATCACACTGAGTCAACTGCAATTGTAGCCATAGCTACATGTAAGTGAATAATAGCATGGCTGTGTTTGAATAAAACTTTATTTATAAAAAACAGCCAAAGGCATCTATGAAAGCCCATAGCTAACATCATAATAATGAAAGACTGGGTGCTTGCCAAGTGAACAAGCACAGGATAAAGATGTCTACTCTGGTCACTTTTAACTTTTACTTTGCTTCTGTTTTTGTGAAACAGATGTTCATACAATTCAGGCTGGCCTCAGACTTGCCATGTAGCGGAAGACGACCTTAAGTCCCTGGTCCTCTGGCCTCCATCTCTCAAGTGCCCATCGGCATGCCTGGTTAGCCACGTCTGTTTCATATGGGACAGAATGTTCTAGTCAGGACAGTTAAGTATGAAACACATAAAGATGGATATAGACTAAAAAGCAAGAGTAACCAAAAAACTTGGGCTGGTGTCCCAACCTGCAGGCTATGGGACTGGCCTGACTGGGGTGAAGAGAAATGAAAAGACATGGGTAAGAATAGAGTGAGCAGGCGCCCAGTGCGAGCAGGGCCTGGAGCAGGGGGACGGGGGGGGGGGGGGTCCCTGGAGGGGGGGGGGGCAGAACAAGAAGGAGAAAGAGAAGGGGGGGGGGGAAATAAATCTAAAAAAAAAAAAGGAAAGACAGGCAGGCAGGCAGACATAGCAGCTGGAATGGGGCGGGCCATGCGCTGACGGACAGGCAGCACCAGTCCAGAGGCTCACGTTCCTTATATACAGCTGAACGAGGAGATGGACTTATTATACACAAGCTGGTTTGCTATTGACAGCTGAGCAAAGAGGGGTGATCTCCGTAGTGGGGAGAAGGCTGTGGTTGATGCTTTTTGGACACACACCATCAACACTGGAACTTTAACCAGAGGAAGGCTTTCCCAATCCCATCGGCCTGAGGCACTGGGATCCTTTCTACCAGTGTGCTCATTGTTTTTGGTTTTTGTTGTTGTTGTTGTTGTTGTTGTTGTTGTTTTGGTTTGGTTTTTGGTTTTTGTTTTCCGAGACAGGGTTTCTCTGTGTAGCCCTGGCTGTCCTGGAACTCACTCTGTAGACCAGGCTGGCCTCGAGCTCAGAAATCCGCCTACCTCTGCCTCCAGCGTGCTTTCTGTTATTAATATTTGTTTATGCAGGACTGCCCACAGGCTGTGAGGTGTGGGTCACTGGGCAGAAGGCCTGTCTGCTACGCACAGAGCCCTGAGTTTGCTCCACAGCACTGAATAAATCGGGTGTGGTGGCATTCATCTGTATTGCCAGGACTAGGGGAGTGGAGTCAGGGGGATGGGAAGTTCAAGGCTATCCTGGGCTAGTCTGTAAGTTTAAAGCCAGCCTGAGTTAGGGACCCTATTTCCAAAAGAAAAAGTGGAAGGAAGGAAGAAACAGGGAAGGGAGAAGAGGGAAGAGATAAAGATAGATTCTCTTTTTCCATATATATGATATTCTGTGCACCAAGAGTCAAACAAGTATTGAATGGATAAACACAGCAAGGCTTCAGGATACAGGCTCAGTAACGGCCAGCAATTGTAGTTCATATATCCATACTGAATAACCCGGAATGAAATTTAAGATTTTTAATAACTCTCATTTATGATGCAAAATAAAAAAAAATAACATTTTGTGTAGTGCATGCAACTCCAGACCTCATCCAGGCACTCTCTACCACTCAGCCAAACCCAAAAGAGCACACTTCAGAATGTGCAGCAGAGGTGGTCTAAAGCTTGCTCCATGCACCTTACAAAGTATTGTTGAAAGACTTCAGGCCAGTGAGATAGCTCAACGGGTCAGAGCACCAACTGCTCTTTCGAAGGTCCTGAGTTCAAATCCCAGCAACCTCATGGTGGCTCACAACCATCCGTCATGAGATCTGACACCTCTTCTGGTGTGTCTGAGGACAGCTACAGTGTACTTATGTCTAATAATAAATAAATCTTTGGGCAAGAGCGGGCAGGGCTGACCCGAGCGAGCAGAGGTCCTAAAAAGTCAATTCCCAACAACCAGATGATGGCTCACGGCCATCTGTACAGCTACAGTGTGTACTCATATACATAAAATAAATAAATCTTAAAAAAAAAAAAAAAAAAAAACCAGAAAGAAAACCATTGGAGACCTAGAGGATGATGGTACAGAGTGATAGAGGTCCTGCTTCATGGGCACAAAGTCCAAGGCTGCACCCTCAAGAGCACGTGTGCATGAACACACTGAACAAGTAAGCAAAATGTTAGCTGGTGTGCTAGGGATGACCACAGTGATGGTTCACATATGTAAGAGCATTTCATTCTAATCTGGGCCTTCAATTAACAGCTCGGCTCAGCATCAGCTCTACCACTTCCAGTCGGCTTATAACAGACAGGGTTCAAGGGACAGGAATAAACAGGGTAAGAGCCCTCGAACACTGGTCTCATCTGAAGAGTCCAGGAACCACCTAGCACGGTCTAACCTGTCTCTTTCTGACTCCGTGGCTCATTGTCCCAAGGCCCAATATTCCGATACCAGGTTGAGCCCGAGCCCTACAGTTTCCACATCTGAACCAGACCAAGATCGAAGTGAGCCCTCCCAAGGGACATTTATCATCCACGGCAGACATCTAGTCTGAAGAAGCAACCTCCGAGGGAATCAGCCACCTCCACGGCTCCACCGCCGGCACTGTGGCACAGTAAAGAGCTGCGTTTCCTTGGCTATGATGCAGAACCCAACAAGAAGCAATCTAAGGGAAGATGGGCTTATTGTGGCTCACGGTGACAGAGGAGGGTGGGTCCGGTTCTTACTCAGACAAGTGGTTTGTCAGGTTCGCTAGGCTGGGAAAACCAAGAAGATTCCAGACCCTCCACTCTGCCTCTGATATGGCCCTCTCTCTCATGAGCCATCAGACTGCTATCAAAGCCACCCCAGGTAGAAAAGTTGCTTGCTTAGAGACGTGCAGTTAGCTTTGAATTGCAGATAAGCAACATGTAATTTCTAAGCATAGATATGTCCTAAATCTCCCATGAGTATATTTAGGCTAACAAAAATAAATAAATTTGTTATCTTTCTGGAATTCAAATTCAACTGGGTAATTTACACGCACACACACACACAAAAGTATTCTTTGTTTGCATGAAAGGCAGAGAAGGATTTAGACTGTATTTAATCTAAAATAATCTCTGTGGACTTCACATTTTCACGAAGTTGGTCCAGTAATCCCTTACTATCACATTAGGACCTAAACGTGGATCCTCTGTAAGAGCAACAAGGGCTTGCAACCTCAGACACACCTCTCCAGCCCTGAAATACAGGCAGTTTCTACATGCTGGTGCCAAACTGTTTTCGTAATGATGGTAGCTCAGGCCACGTACAAACCTTAGCGAGATTCAGGATGCTCAGAAAATCTCAGGGTTCATAGGCCTGGTCTCCAAGGCAGAAAAGGCCTTAAGCAATCTCTGCAGAGAGAAGACTCTATGTTCCTGGGAGTCGCCCCAAAACACTTATAGGGTTACCAAGCCACACTTTGGTAGAATATCTCTACAGGAAAAGTCATACAACCATATCTTACACCATTCATGGGCCTTGACGGTTTTTGTAGACTATTGCATTCCCAACAGTAATTTGATAAGTTGCCATTCATTCTGCAAGATATAAATATATAGAAGTGAAGAAAACTGAAAAAGAACAACACAGTACTGCCAGATGGTAATGTGGACTGCGGGGTGGACACTAACACAGGGTAGAGTGGACAAGTAAAGCAAACCTTTATTTTGGAGCTAGAGAGCTTGGCTCTTTGGTTAGGAGCACTGACTGCTCTTCCAGAGGACCCAGGTTCAATTCCCAGCAACCACATTGCACCTCACAATTCTCTGTAACTACAAATCTAGGGGATTCAACACCCTCTTCTCATCTCCTCGGGCACATGACGCACCGACATACATACAGGCAAAACATCCATACACTTAACACAAAAATAAATTGTTTAAAGTACATATGAATTTTTATCCCATATGTTGGGTGAAGTGGGACATACTTTTAATCCCAGTACTCAGGAAGCAGGAGCAAGTAGATCTCTTTGCGTTCCAGGCCAGCCTGGTCTACACACTGAGTTCCGGGCCAGCCTGGTCTTCACAGTGAATTACAGGCAAGCCAATGTTATACAATGAGACACTGTCTCAAAAACAAGCAAACAAGCAAAAATTACAATGTAATATAAAATATAGACATAGCCCTAATTTGCCTATACACATTTTAGAACAATGTCAAGAACAGGTGTGTATTTGGTAGGTAATGTTGGGAAAGCTGGTTAGCTCTTTTGGGAGTGAGGTGAAGAAAGCCCGATCCTTACCTTACTTCTGGGACCTGAACTCAGGTCCTCTGCAAGAGCAGTTCAAACCTTTAACCTCTGCGCCATCTTTCCAGCCTAAAGATTTTTTTTCTTTTAAAAGACAAAGTTTCTCTGTGCAGCCCTGGCTGTACTGAATGAAACTCACTTCTGTAGACCAGGCTGGCCCCAAACTCACAGATCCGCCTGCCTCTGCTAAAGGTGTGCACCCAGCACTACCCAGCTTATTTTTATATTAAATTATATGTATGTGTTGTGTCACGTGTGTTTGTCATATGCGTGTTTCATACGTGTGTGGGCACGTATACACGAATGCAGGTACCCAATTACGCCACAGGTGTTGGATCCTCTGGAACTGGTGTCATAGGCAGTTAGGAGCTGTTCAGTGTGGGTTCTGGGAACTCAGCTCAGGCCCTCCCCTTCCTTATAGGTCCTCCAATCCCCACCCCCACACAAAAATCCAGACCAGAGCTACAGAGATGGCTCAGTTGATTTTGATGCCCAGAATTCACATTTAAATTCACACCAGACACAGTGTGCAATTGCAATCTCAGGGCTTGGCAGGCAGAGACAGGCAGATCTCTGGGACTTACATTGCTCGGTGAATTCCAGCCCAGTGAGAGCCTCTGTCCCCAGAACACTAGGAGTGCCAAGGGACAAGAATCCCCAACTAAAACCACACACAAATGCATATATACCCAACCCACACACACCCCAAATTTTTAGAAACATCAGTCAATCATGAAAACATTTGAAAAGACATTTAAGCTGACTCATAAAAACAGAAACCTAAACCATATGCCCTGCATTTATCAGAACGCTATCCCTTTTCTACCTAAGGCTGCCAATGTTTTGTAACGTGGCACATGGTCAGGCTGTGGGAAAGATATGATTGGTGTATAGAGATTGATGGAACTTCTTCAAAGAGATGTTTGGCAATGAGTAACACGGTCCTTGGCCTAGCACTTCCCCTTCTGAGAATTCACCCAGCAGAAACAGTCCCCTGCTGCCAAGGAAGGGCATGGAACATATAGCCTACTGCGGCATCACAAGGTCTCCTACCTGCTTAAGTCAAAGATGACACCTTTCTCTGTGGAGTTCTATGGGGTGTGGGAGGGAGGGAGAGAGTGTGCATGTGTGTGTGTGTGTGTGTGTGTGTGTGTGTGTGTGTGTGTGTATGTGTGTGTGTGAGAGAGAGAGAGACAGAGAGACAGAGAGACAGAGAGAGACAGAGAGACAGAGACAAAGAGATGAGAAAGAAAGAGACAGAGAGAGACAGAGGCAGGGAGAGGAGAGAGGCACAGACAGGAGAGAGAGAGAGAGACAGAGACAGAGAGAAACAGAGACAGAGAGAGATAGAGACAAAGAGAGGAGAAAGAGACAGAGAGAGACAGAGAAAGGGAGAGGAGAGAGGCAGAGACAGGAGAGAGAGAGACAGAGACAGACAGAGATAAAGGAGAGAGACAGAGAAAGAGTGAGACAGAGACAGACAGAGAGTCAGAGACAAAGAGAGATAGAGACAAGGAGAGGAGAGATGCAGATACAGGAGAGAGAGAGACAGAGACAGACAGAGATAAAGGAGAGAGAGACAGAGAAAGAGAGAGACAGAGACAGAGAGAGACAGAGAGAGGAGAAAGACAGAGACAGGCACACGCTATCACATCCCAAGGAGAAGACAGCAATGGCTTCTTCTCTGCCGCCTTGTTTCTCTAAAAAGTATATATTTATTTTTATTTTTATTATTTTTATTTTTATATGTATATGGGTGGTTTGCCTACATGCACACCTGGGCACCAGGCAGGCTGCCTGGTGCCCGTGGAAGCCTGTGAATGAATACCTTGGAAGTGGAGTTAAAGACACTTGTGAGTCACCACTCGGGCACCAAGTAACTGGGATCCTCTGGAAGCAAATCTCCTCACCACTGAGCCATCGCTCCAGCCCCCTCCTCCTCCTCCTCCTCCTCCTCCTCCTCCTCCTCCTCCTCCTCCTTCTTCTTCTTCTTCTTCTTCTTCTTCTTCTTCTTCTTTTAATAAAGAAAATTTCTATGCAAGAAATAAAAAAGGGGGGGCTGGTGAGATGGCTCAGCAGTTAAGAACACTGACTGCTCTTCCAAAGGTCCTGAGTTCAAATCCCAGCAACCACAAGGCAGCTCACGCCCTCTTCTGGTGTGTCTGAAGACAGCTACAGTGTACTTACATAAAATAAATAAATAAATCTTTTTAAAAAAATTCTATTCATCCTCCATTATTCCTTTTCCTCTCCCCCCTGATGCTTAAGTAGGTACACGGTTCCCTGGGAGAGGGATACACTTCCCAGCCTCCCTTGCAGCTAGGGATGAGCTCATCTTCAGGGTAATGAGAGGAGAAAAGATGTTCAAAGATCGCCAGGGGAGAGGGGTGGGGGGGTGGGGGGGTGGGGGATGGCACACACCTTTAATCCCATCACTTGGGAGGCAGAGACAGGCAGATTTCTGAGTTCGAGGCCAGCCTGGTCTACAGAGTGAGTTCCAGGTCAGCCAGGGCTACACAGAGAAACCCTGTCTCAAAAAACTAAAAAAAAAAAAAAAAAAGAAAATGTTCAAAGATGTTAAAAAGAAAGGCTGGGGTGGGGAGAGGAGCTACCCTCTCAGAGGCAAAGGGGGAGTGGGGTTCTGGAGGGGGCAGCATTTCAGATGTAAAATTAATTAAAAATGAAAGAGAGGCTCACAGCCTCTCTTTCTCACCTTTCTACTAGATAGATGCAGATGCAATGGCAGGAGCCCAGATGCCACGCTGGATCATGAGGTCAAAGTGCTTTTTAAAGACAGCAAAGACAAAGACATGGGGAATCTGAGTCTCTGATCATTGTACACTCCTGGGCAAATGCTTACCTCTGGACATCACTGGACAGAGATGGGAAAGTCTAATTTTTATGTTATTTTACACTTTCTGCCACTTGCACCCAAATCTATTTCTACCCACTCACCCCACCCCTACCCGTGGGGATTTGTTTTGTTTTGTTTTGTTTTTAAAAGACTTGTTTATTTTGGTTTGAATATACCATCACTGTCTTCAGACACCCCAGAAGAGAACATTGGATCCCATTACAGATGGTTGATAGCCACCATGTGGTTGCTGGGAATTGAACTCAGAACCTCCAGAAGAGCAATCAGTGTTCTTAACCTCTGAGCCATCTCTTCAGCCCCTTGTTTTGTTTTTTGAGACAGGGTTTCTCTGTGTAGCCCTGGCTGTCCTGGAACTCACTCTGTAGACCAGGCTGACCTCAAACTCAGAAATCCACCTGCCTCTGCCTCCCAAGTGCCGGGATTAAAGGTGTGTGCCACTACCACTCGGCTATTTTTTTTTTTTTTTTTTTGATTAATGATTGATGTGGAAGGACCCAGCCCACTGTGGGCAATGCCATCCCCTAGGCAGATGGTCTTGTATAGTCTAAGAAAGCAGGCTGAGCAAGCCATGAGGAGCAAGCTGGTCAGCAGCACCCCTCCACAGCCTTTGCCTCATCTCTTGACTCCTGGTTCCTGCCTTGCATTTCTGCCTTGACGTCTCTTCATGAGGCTGTGGTTGAGACAAGTAAGCTACATACACCATTTCTTATTCAATCTGCTCTTGGTTCTGGTGTTTTATCACAATAATAGAAAGCAAACTAAAGTTGGGCTTGGTGCTGCACGCCTTTAAGCCCAATACTGGGAAGGCAGAGGCAGGTGGTTCTCTGTGAATTCGAGGCCAGCCTGGTCTACAGAGTGAGTTCCAAGACAGCCAGGGCTACATCCTTCTAGCCTTTGTATCAATTTTCCTCAGCCTCTTGAGGAAATTGCAGATCTCAGGCACGCACCATCATGTTGGATGAGTTTGGTGGGGTTTTGTTGTTGTTGTTATTTGTTTGTTTAAGGGTTATTTTAATTTCTTGTGTATGAGTATGTGCCTACAGGTCTACATGTGTGCCCAGTGAAGGCAGTGCCCTTGGAGGCCGTAAGAGGGTATTAGATCCTGGAATCTGTGAGCCACTGT
Organism: Montemys delectorum; assembly: GCA_019843815.1. Classification (NCBI taxonomy): domain Eukaryota; kingdom Metazoa; phylum Chordata; class Mammalia; order Rodentia; family Muridae; genus Montemys; species Montemys delectorum. The sequence goes on from JADRCD010158972.1 coordinate 12,540, forward strand.
GTGGGTGCTAAGAATCAAACCCTGGTCCTCTAGAAGAGCAGCTGGTGTTCCTAACTGCTGAGCCGTCTCTCCAGCCCTGAGTTTTCCACTTTAACTTTGATCACTTGGGGGACCTGTGGTTGGCTTCCTCTTCTGTCTTGTTCTGTGTGCTTTTAGCAACAGGAAATCCCAACACCCAGTAAAGCTGGGTCATTTCTTGAATATTTCTGCTTTGATGCTTCATGTGCCATGGCTGGGACCCTCAAGACCAATGCCCTGAGTGCTTACTAGGACGTCTCTGTGAGTAGATACCAGGCACCTGTCAGGCGTAAAGAAAACAAACCGGGTGATTTTGTTTGTGCAACTGATGTTCCCACGGGGCTGACACAGTAACTTGATAAGAAGATATAATTCCAGGCCAACCTGGGCTACGAAACAAGACCTTGCCTCAAAGAACAAACAAACCCGAATTCTAGGAAATGCTAAGTGAGTAAGGAGAAGGAGGAGGAGGAGAAGGAACAGAAAACCCTGCAGGGATGGTGAGCAAGGTGCACTCCGGGTGCACTCCAGTGAGAGATGGCTACACACCCATTGTAGTTCGTCCTGTGTGGCTGCACACTCAAATGCACAGAGACAGGCAGAGAGAGACAGACAGACAGACAGGCAGGCAGGTAGGCAGGCAGGCAGACAGAGAGAACACACAGTGGATGTTCCTTTTATCTAAAAATTTAGAAATATAACTTCAGCAGCTGTGAGATGGCTCAGCAGAGTCCTAGGTACTCAATGATGTGTAAACCTAGTGATAAAGAAAATGCCATCCACAAAATCCACATAAACGTGGGAGGAAAATCTTGACTTTACAGAGTTGTCCCCTGACCTCCCCTTGTGGAGCTATGGCATGTGTGGCTACACACACACACACACACCTCACACACACAATACAGCAACAATAAATACAGACCTAATCCACAGTGACAGAAAAGAGATTAGGGTGGCTTGGACCCAGCACAAACTGGTTGGAGAAAAATCAAAGAAATTTTTGGAATGAAGGCCCTGATCTGTAGGGTGCCAGAGTAGTGTGGAATCGACAAACGCATTTGTCAAGAGGCATCAAACTGGAGGGCGGTGGAGGGCGGAGAGATGACTCAGCAATTAAGAGCACCCATCCAGCACCCTACAGGGTGACTCACACCCTCAGTAGTTCTGGTTCTAGAGCACCCAAGGCCCTCTTCTGACCTCTGTTGACACAAGACATGCGTGGTCTGCATCCATGCATGCAGGCAAAATATTCATATACACAAAGTAAATAAATCTAAAGGCACAACAAGAAACAATATCCCTCATCCAACTGGTCTGGGGCTGTTGCTCAACATGGCCTTGCTTAGGATGTGTGAGGCCCTGGGATTGAGGTCTATCACTGAAAACACCAAACCCGTCAAACTGTATGTAAGCTGGGCACGGTGGCACATGCCTTTAATCTCAAACACTTGGAGGCAGAGGCAAGAAATCTCTGTAAGTTTGAGGCCAGCCTGGTCTATAGAGTGAGTACAGAATAATAGCTCGAGCTATGTAGGGAGATCTTGTCTCAAAACAAAACAAGAAAGGAACAAACAAACATAAACACCTGCACACATAGATGGTGCATGGTATTAGATGTAATTATGCCTCTGTGAACATGTCCTAAAGCATATAGCCTGTGTTTTATTCTAAGGCTGGTCCACTGCCTTCCGACTTCTCTCTGTGTTGATAGTTTATAGGTATTGCTGTGTTGTCTACAGGTAGGACTGTGTACCATGTGTGCAGTACCTGGTAGAGGCCAGAAGAGGGCGTCACATCCATTGGAACTGGCCCTAAGAAGGTTGTGAGCAGCCATGTCAGGGCTGGGAACTGAACTGGAGTCCTCTGCAAGAGCAGCCAGTGGTCTCAGTCAGTGAGCCTTGTCTCCAGCCCCCTCTCTGTATTTGCTTATAAATCCTTTTTTTTTTTTTAAACCAGTTCACGTGTTTGTTTGTTTGTTTGTTTTTCTCTCATTTAACCTCTTCCCCAAATAGCATTAGGCCAGTCTGCACAGATGTCTAACTTCTGCCCTGCAACTAACACCTCTCTCCATTTTCCAGGGATCCAAGTATGGCCTCTGTTTTTGTTTTTGTTTGTTTGTTTGTTTGTTTGTTTGTTTTTTGTTTGTTTGTTTGTTTGTTTTTTGTTTGTTTGTTTGTTTTTTTCGAGACAGGGCTTCTCTGCATAGCCCTGGCTGTCCTGGAACTCACTCTGTAGACCAGGCTGGCCTCGAACTCAGAAATCCGCCTGCCTCTGCCTCCCAAGTGCTGGGATTAAAGGCGTGCGCCACCACTGCCCACTGGACCTGGGGCTTCTTAAGCCCTGTTTAACTTCCTTTCACTCTGCTTGGTGACTGTAGATACAATGTGACCAGCTAATTGCCTCATGGTCCTGCTCCTGTGACTTCCCTATGGCTGTTAGACTGTATCTCTTAGAACTGTAAGCCATAGTAAACCAGTTCTCCCTTAAGCTGCTTCTAGTCAAGCACTTGATCACAGTAAGGAGAAAAGAAACCAAATAACCAATACGAAGGGAAGAAGAAGGGACAGGGGAGCAGCTCAGCAGGTCAAGGTGCTTGTCACTAAGCCTGAGGACCTGAGACCAATCCCTGGGACCCACATGGCGGAAGGAAGGAACCAACTGCTGGGTGCTGTCCTCTGACCACACACGCATAAGCACATATGCACGTGTAAGTAAGTAACAATGTAAAAGTAAAACCAAAGGGCAAGATGGGGG
>JADRCD010158977.1:0-28052 GCA_019843815.1 Montemys delectorum
GGACTGTATCCTCAGATTGTGAGCCTAAATAAATCCTTCTTTCTGTCAGGTATTTTGCCATAGCAATGAGAAAAGCACCTAATGTACAAGCTATAATTAAAACACATTTAGTAACTTTTATGGCAATTTGATGGAGCAATTTTACATCTAAATGACTCCAATGATAAAAATGTGGGGCTTTTATTTTGTATGCCTTTTTAAAATTGTATGTTCTTTGTCATCCAGTTTTTATGGTAGTACACAAAAGCATCAGTAAATGGTAGATTGAAGAATTAAAAAATAATTGGCCCCATTCCACAGTGAGTTTGAAAGCATTGGTCCAAATGGTACCATCTTTGTGGGAAGTTGAAAGGCTTTTAAAATTATCTGGTCTAACCTCCCACTCAGTGATAAATTGTCTCTTATCGTTTTTCCGCAATAAAGTTCTGATTCTTGGCAGTGTTGTTACAATCAATGTTGCTAAATGTGCCTCTCTCTGAGTACTTGCCATGTAAGTGCCTAGCCCGGGTATTTATGGTCTGTTCAGCAACACAGTTCAGCAGGTATTTCCAGCCCAGTCTCATAGAAAAGGAAATTGAGGTTTGGGGTAAAACAGATATTTTTAACTAACTCTGGCCATCTGATTCCAGACTCACTGTATGGCATCTGGCTTCTTTCCTGTATTTATACCCAATAAACTTCATTTTATATATATAATAATATATATATGCATATATATTTATATATATGATCTGTTTTGTCTGACTGCTGGAAATTACACTTATTTTAAGAAGAAAGGGACAGAATTGAATTAAGGTAACCCATGAAAACAGAGTATTTGGGGCTGCAGAGATGGTTCAGTGGTTAAGAGCACTTGTTGCTTTTCCAGAGGACCTGAGTTGACTTCAATCCCTAGAACCCACTGCTTTGGTGCTAAAATGAGAGGGAGATGGTAGAGAGAGCTAGAAGCTAGCTTTGGTTGCCTCAGCAGAAACAAGAGAAGTTCTGCCTCAAAAACAAGGTAGAAGGAGAGAATAACTCCTAAAAAGCCATGTGTAATGCACACACACGCATACACACACTATATACACACATTTAAAATGTATAAAAACAGGATAATCATTTCTACCAACCCACATACCACAGAGATTTGTTTGATGTTAATAATAAAGTCTTAGAACATACCTGCCACATAGTAAATGCTGTGTAGTCAGCCCTCCATAGCCATGGGCTCCATATGCAAAGATTTGACCAACCACAGATCAAAAACATATTTTCTAAAATCCTGATTCTATGTAGATTGGAGAGATGGCTCAGTAGTTATGAACATTTGCTGTTCTTGCAGAGGATCTGGGTTCCAGTTCCCAGCACCCACATGGTAGCTCACAACCATCATAACTTTAGGTCCAGGGGAGCCAACGCCCTCTTTTGGCCTCCAAGTGCACTACACACAAATAGGCACACCTAATATGTAGGCAAAGCATTCATACACATAAAAAGAAATAAATAAAAACCTGTATCTATACTGCTCATGCACAGACCTTTTCTTGTAAATGGCTCTAGTAGAGTACAATAACTCTTCATATAGTGTCCACATTGTACTAGATATTGTAAGTAACCTAGAGATGATTTATACAGGAAACCCATAGAAGTTATATGCAAACACTGTGCTGTTTTACGTAAAGTGCTTGAACATTCACAGATTTTGGACTGTGACTGGAGCTGTAAAGCCAATCCCCAACAGATACCGAGGGATGGCTTATTATATACACGTTCACATCCTAAGAATTAATTATTAGGTTAAAGAAAAGTCAAATGCTAAATTTACTCAAATCATTTTAAAGAACAATGATTTTTTTTGGAGGAAAGATAGAATAGAGACACAGAGCTAAGTTGTTACCCGAAAGAATGGAAGCGAAGAACAGGGGACCTGGAAGAATGTTTCTTTTTCCAGATGGAGAGTGGGAGAGCTAGAAAAACAAAGTCAAGACCAAAAGCCTGATATCGAAAGGAATAACTAACCTGTCCAAGGTTCTCCAGCTCACAGCCCTGGGTACAAAGACTTAAAATAATAAAGCGCTTCAGAACAACTCAATACCCCTAGGAGCAAGAGCACTCTATTTGGGCAAATAATAAACTCAGAATCTGCTTATCAGCCCCACTAATGGAAATGACAGCCAGCAAGGCAAAAATGCCTCTCGATTCTTAGGATAACAGAGCCGGCGCATGGAATCTCCGGTTATTACTGATGGAATCCTCCCAGCTATTACACCTCGGAAGAATATTAAGGCGTGCAGCCAGCAAAGACAGATCTAAAGGAGGGGGATGTGAGGACTGCAGCCCCGCACAATACCACCGATATTCAAATTGTGCTCTCCTGAGCTGTGTCTAATATCAGCATCATTTTTTAAAAAACAGACTTATCAGTTGCAGTCAAGGCTTTTATTTTACTCTCCCCATTCTTCACCGCCTGGATGGGGGGAATAGGGGGAAAAAGAATCACTGACTACATTACTTTTTAATTTAATGCCCTTGAGTAAGGGCAATAGCAGCCAGGCATGATGGGGACCGCTGGTGAGTGGTTGCGAAGGTCTCCGTGTGTGAATATGGGTTGCAGCAGCCATGTCCACATCGTTTTCTCCAGGTAAGGCTCGCTTCCCATTGTCATAGCATCTCTGCATCATATTATTTGAATTCCAGACACATCGACAGCACACTGAAGGGCCCCTGCCAATTTTTGCAGCTTGCTTGGATAAGAGCATCAGGAAGCCAGCATTAGTCATTTATACGACTCCCAGGTCCCTGTTGTAAATTCAGCTTGCGGGCCTGCCTCCAGGTGAGGCCCCGTGGCTTCCCTCTCTAATCTTGTAACCCTTTGCGGCCAGTTTCTTCCCATAAACATGTGTTCCAAATCCTGGCTCAGGTTGTCTACCATTCCAAACATCCTTTTTTTCTTTCCTTTCCTTTTCTCTTTTCTTTTCTTTTCTGTTAGCACAGCCACCCTTCCTGTATTTTCATGCAGATGAAATCTGGTTAAATTGGATTGTGGCTCCCCCACAGCAGGGGTGGTAGCCCACCTCAGTTAGAGACAAGATTTTCAAGGTGCTCCCCTCCCCTCTAGTGCTTCCTTGTCTTTCTGCTTCTTGGCTCCCTCCCACCTTTTCCTTCCTTTCTCTCTCTCTCTCTTTTCTTTTCTTTTTCTTTTTTTTTTTTTTAATTTTTGTTTTGACTTGGAGTTTTTTTTTGTTTGAGTTTTCTTTTGTTAGGGACAGAGGCACAGGTCCCAAACTCACTATGTAGTGGAGGTTGGCCTTGAACTCCTGATCTTCCTGTATTCAGGAGAAATTTTTGAAGAATTGTTTTTATGGATTTAGGAACATTTTCACAACATAAACAGGGGAAAATGTATATGTTGTACAATCCCAAATTTTAATGTATTATATTATACATATGCACACAGACATGCACATATACATATTTAACTAGAAGAAAAACGTAGCAAAGTGAGTGGTGGTTATTGTTTTTTCTTTATCTTTTTATTTATTTTCTAAAACAAGCAGGTGTCACATTTGTAAGAAAAAATGCTATTTAGAAAAATAACTTCTACCAGCGATGTTTTTAGATGAAAAAGATTGTTTTTTAAAGCTTTATTATCTATCTGGTCAGCACAGATTCTCATAAAGCCAGAGGAAGGCTCCTACGCGCACGCACTGGCCCTTGAGCAGCAGAGCTGTTCGGAGAGGCAGGCAGCCTCTGGAAGCCTGGGGTGCTGGGTTAGAGAGTTTGGTCCCGCAGAAGTGCAAAGGGCTTCTGTTAGCATTCTGTATAAACTCCACCCCCACAGATACCTGGCAGTAGCCAGGTAGGTTCCGCCCCATGGTTACCTGGCAACGGCCAGGTAGGCCTGGCCCTATAAAGGGGCTGCTTGCCCCCTCCTCTCTCTCTTATTCCTGCTTCTCTCCCTTGCCTCCTTCCTCTTTGTTCCCCTTGTCTCCCCATTCCCTTCCCCGCTCTCTCCACATGGTCATGGCCATCCCCTACTTATCTACTCTCTCCTTCTGTCTACCCTTCTCTGCCTCTGCTACCCTCTTAACTCCCCTCCCCATGCCCTAAACTCTATTCTATACTATACCAGCCCGTGTGTCTGGTCCCTCGGGGAAGGGATTCCTGAGCATGGACCTGCCAAGGCACCCCCTTCCCCGACACCTCGCCAGAATTTTTTTTTTAAAGATTTATTATATGTAAGTAAAATGTAGCTGTCTTCAGACACCCCAGAAGAGAACATCAGATCTCACTACGGATGGTTATGAGCCATCATGTGGTTGCTGGGATTTGAATTCACAACCTTCAGAAGAGCAGTTGGCGCTCTTAACCACTGAGCCATCTCTCCAACCCCCAGAACATATTCTTATAGCTCTTTCTCTTTTTATGATCACAACAGCTTCAATCACCCACTTGTATTCTCTCTTATGAGTCCTGCTGTCCAGAGAACACACAGGACGAGGAAAAGGAGGACAAGGAAGAAGGGAAGGAAAGGATCAGTTCCTTAGCTGGTCAAGTGAGAAGGAGATAACAGTGATCCTGAACTGTTATAGACCCTGGGTGAGCTTCCTGCTGCCCAGTAGTTCCAAGCCCTGAATAACGGTTCCTTTCCCCACAGGTCTTAGTGGCCACTCTTCCTGTATCTTACACAGCCATCCTTGTTACTCTCTGGGGTTCAGTAAAAATCTCCTCCAGACTCGGACCACGTCTTGATTCCCACCCCACCCCTACCCCCGAGACAGGATTTCTCTGTATAGCCCTGGCTATCCTGGAACTCACTCTGTAGACCAGGCTGGCCTCGAACTCAGAAATCCACCTGCCTCTGCCTCCTAAGTGCTGGGATTAAAGGCGTGAGCCACCACTGCCCCTGCATCTTGATTCTTTTAACTGCATGAAACAGGGCTTTCAACATACCAAGAGCCAAAGATGAGACAAAATTACCCTAGGTTCCCTGGGAGTACCTGGGCTACCACCGGCCCTGTGGTGTTGTGTATAAATTTGATAAAAGTTACCCACATTGTTTATTTCTTAAACTCACACGCACAATTACTAAAGACATCAGTCTTAGTGACTGGAGAGAGCCTGTACTGCTTTTAAGAGGCCAGGAGTTTGGCTCCCTGCAGCCAAGTTAATTAATAACCCCATGCAATTCTAGCTGCAAGAGATGCCCTGTCCACTACGGACACCTGCATTCACATACACATACCCCCTGACACATACATAATTTAGAAGCACAAAAATAGGGCTGGAGAGATGGCTCAGTGGTTAAGATCGCTTGCTCCTTTTGCAGAGACCAGGGCTTTGATTCCCAGCACGCATGTCTGCTTACAACTGTTGCTAACTCCAGTCACAGGGCTCAGATACCCTACTCTGGCCTCCTTGGGCACCGGGCACACACATGGTACACATACATCCATGTAGGCAAAAAGTAAAAACAACCTTTTTAAAAAGGCAACACTTAGGAGATGGAGAGATGGCTCAGTGGTTATGAGCACTGACTGCTCTTCCAGAGGTCCTGAGTTCAATTCCCAGCAACCACATGGTGCCTCACAACCATCTGTAATGGGATCTGATGCCCTCTTCTGGTGTGCACTCATACATATATAAAAATGTAAAAGGAAAAAAGACACTTTAATATTAATTATACAAATAGATAATTCATTTTTTTAAATAGTAAAAAATTTAAGTGATTTACTCTAATGTTAAAAATTCAGAGTCACTTGTAGCTAATACATGGTGTACAATAAATGGACATATATATTGAAGAAAATAAAATTATTTCTGATTGTTTTCTTACGTTTGTTTTATTTATTATGCATGCATGTGTGGTACATGCGTGTGGAGGCCAGATAACAGCTCGCAGGACACAGTTTTCTCCTTCCACAAAGTGGGTCACAGGGATAGAACTCAGGTAGTCAGTTGGGGACAACTACTTTTACCCACTGAACCATCTCACCGACCCCTATCTATCTATCTATCTATCTATCTATCTATCTATCTATCTATCTATCTATCTATCGTAAGAAAATAGATTTATTGAGTACATATGAAGGAGTGATGGACTGGCAGTAACTCAGTACCTGTCAAACCACTGTTTTTATGGCAGGACTGGGCACTGAGCCTAGGTCTTTCCATATACCAGGTGAGAGCTTTACCTTTGACCTACATCCCCAGGCTTGGCTTTAATGAATTTAATTTCCATTTTTGAGATAGTCTCATGTAGCCTAGGCTGGCCTGGAATTTATTATGTAGCTGAAGATGACCTTAAATCCCTGATAGCCTGCCTTCTAAATGCAGTAACTACAGGTGAGTACCACCAGGCATGACTGAGCATGTTTTGTTTGATAAGCTACATTTTTCATTGGTAAGATCCTGGAAAAATTAGTTGTACTTGGAAAGGTATAAAGTTATTTGGAAACTGATCTGCTAAATTATTGTCACAAAATATTATAGTATTCTGGCAGAAAGATTTTTAAAAATTATTCATTTATTTTATGTGTCTGGGTGTCTTGTCTACATGCACGTCTTTGCATCGTGTGCATGCCTGATGCCCATGGAGGCTGGGAGAAGGTCTCAGATTCACCTGGAGCTGGGTGAATAGATGGGCGTCAGCTGCCATGTGGGTTCTGGAAATTGAACTCGGGTGTTCTGGAGAGCAGCCAGCCAGTGTTCTTAACTGCTGAGCCATCTCTCCAGCCCTAGATATTACATTTTTAAAGGTAAGCTTTAGGTTTTCAGTGCTCTTTATACACATGAAAATTTGAGAAATTCCGATCAAAGATATTGGAAAGGATATGATGCTCTTTCAGCAATAAAAATATTTTCTTTTCGAGCCAGTGAGGGAGTACTCGGCTGCTATCCCAGCTCCTCAATAAGCTGAGGCTGAAAGGCCATCTGAGAGCAAGAGTTCTGGACCCACTTGGGCAGCATGGGACCTGTCTCAGTAAGTAAGTAATAAACTCTTCCTCTAACGATAATGTTGTACAGGAGGAAAAAATCTAGGCAGGTTCTGACTCCCAGATTTTGATAGACCGAGCATGGAATAGCATCTGCATGCTCCTCTCTCTCCTCTCTGGAGATTTGATGTTGGAGAAATTGAGCATTGGGGTTAAGTATCTTATGTTTTGTTTAGTTTTTAAAAAGATTTATTTTCATTTAAAAAAAATCATGTGTACTTGGGTGTCTATATGGGGGGGGGGGGTAGGTGCATGTGAATGCAGAGGCCCTGGGAGGTCAGAGGTGACTGGGAGGTCAGAGGTGATGGGTCTCCCTGCAGCCAGAGTTCCAGGCAGCTGTAAACTGCCTGATGTGGATACTGGGATCTCTGTTCTCTGAACAAGCATCAAGTTCGCTTAACAACTGAGCCAGCTCTCCAGCTCGGGTGTTAAGAACCTGAGCAATTTGTTCAGCATGTAATCTTTTTGTAGTTACTGTAAGTTAATTTTTCGTGTGTTTCTAAACCATTAGGTTTTCAAGGGAAAGCTGTACACTCACTTTGTGTTTCCAATTTCGCTCAAAACATTAATTTTACAATCACTCTTCATCAGTACTGAGCAGTGCACTTTAAGGGGAACATTTTTCAGAAGTATGCCTCTGACTTTCCATTTTGGAGGCTGTATTTTTTTCTATCATCAGCATGCATGCATACTCCCACTAATTAAGTTTTACCAGCAAGATGGCATCCACTCAATTCTCCCAGCCTATGACTAACAGTGACTTAAAATTTTATGTTCCATAATGCCTTTCCAATATACTACAACATTTGGTTGCAGCAAAAAAGAGTTGTCGTATAATTTCTTGGATGGTATAAAATATATCATTATTTCCAAAATATAGTTTTGTTATATCATCCAATACCAAATTTAAAGACTGAAACAAGAAGTGTAGAATAGCCTAGAATTTTCTTTTTATTTTTTATTATCTTTTTAACATCCTGACTACCATTCCCCCTCCCTTATCTCCTCCCAGTAGTCCCCCAGCCACCCCCTGAGTATCCTGGGATCTTAAGAGCTCATCTGCTGCAGGTTCTTAGCTTGTTTACCATATGTGTGATGTTGCTGTATATAACTCTGGTTTTAGATGCATTTTCTACAAGTTTTCTAAACATTTGTCTGTATTCTTTTGTTATTTACCACACAATCTCTCCTTCTCACAAATGAACAGTTTTCTTCTTGGAAATTCACAATTCTCCTAATGCTTTGTTTGTTCTCTTGCTTGCAATTTTGGGTGTTTTGTGTCTGTCTGTCTGTCTGTCTGTCTGTCTCTCTCTCTCTCTCTCTCTCTCTCTCTCTGTGTGTGTGTGTGTGTGTGTGTGTGTGTGTGAAAATGGGGACTGTATATGCCATAGTGGTGTGTGTGTGTGGACCTCAGAGAACAACTTTAAGCGTGAGTCCTTGCCTTCTATCTTTTTTATGACAGGGTTGAGCTACCTGGTCCTTGAGCTTCCAGAGGTCTCAGTTATTCACCTGGATTGGTCATAGGAGCACTATGATTGCAGATGTGCCTCACCACACCCAGTTTTACGTGGCTGCTGAGGATCAAACGCACGACCTCTTATTGGTGCAGCAAGCCCTTTACCCTCTGTTTTTGTTACTTTTCTGTTGCTGTGATAAAAAAAAAATAGCATGACTGAGGCAACCTAGAAAAGAAACGGTTTAATCTGGGGTGTATGGTTTCAGGGTTTAGAGCATATGGGGGCATGGCAGCAGGCAGACAGGCATGGTGCTGGAGCAGTAGCTGAGAACTCAGATCTTGATCCATAAACATAAGTGAGGCCAAGAGAAAGCTGTTGTGGACATCTGAGACCTCAAAGCCTGCCCCTAGTAACACACTTCCTCCAGCAAAGCCACACCTCCTGATCCTTTCCAAACAGTTCCACCAAGTATTGGGGGCCATTCTCATTTTTTTTTTTTTTTTTTGAGGCTGGACTTAAACTTTCTACCTTCCTTCCTCCCCAGTGCTGGCATTACAGTATATAGTACTGTGTCCCGCTCACAAGTCTCATAGTTTAATCTCTTTTATATGGTTTCCCCACCAGGATGCAGGTCTAAAGTAATCAAGAATAGTATGTAGCATTTCTTGCCATTTTAAAAGTTAGCTGTTGTATTACCTCTGCCGTAATTTGGTTTTGTATTTCATTCCTTTAAAATGTGCAGTGCTGGGGCCGAGGAGATGGCTTAGTTGTTAAGAACATTGACTGTTCTTTCAGTGGATCCAAGTTTGATTCCCACATGGCAGCTTTAAAATTCTGTAACTCCAGTTCCAAAAGATATGATGTCTTCTTCTGACCTCTGTGGGTACCAGGCACATACATGATACACAGACATACAGGCAGGTAAAATCTCCATACATTAGATTTAAAAAGTCAGTTGGGCAGTGGTGGTGCACGCCTTTAATCCCAGCATTTGGGAGGCAGAGGCAGGCGGATTTGTAAGTTTGAGGCCAGCCTGGTCTACAGAGTGAGTTCCAGGACAGCCAGGGCTACAGAGAAACCCTATCTTGAAAAACCAAACCAAACCAAACCAAACCAAACCAAAAAAAAAATAAAAAAATAAAAAACAAATAAAAGTAAAAATATTGGTGTAGTATTCATTGGTGTCAATGTGCCATTATGTTGTCAAATGTTGGATGGGTGTCATAAAGGAAGACAGTGTGCATTGTTGTCCTGCTTCCTGGGTAGCCCTCTCCTGAGATGTTTCCTTGTCAAAGTTGAATCACGGCTGATGTGCCCACGATGCCATTTCTCATTTCCACATCTATTTTGCTTGTCCCTATCTATGTGTATTATGTAATATTTGAGCCTTGATTTCTTAACATGCCATTGGGATGTTCTTTGCCTTCTGTTTATCTACTGTGTGATGAGTACTGCAGGGCCTTACTCTTGTTTTCAGTCTTTAGTTGACACATTTTCCCATCCTTAAAGACTTTAGGATATAGAGAACATATAGAGTAAATTATCAAGTTCAGATGATAGTGGGAGAAGTGTTTCACATTGATAGGAATTTATGAATGAATTGTTTCTGAAGGCCTCCTGCCTATATTCATAGTAGCTAAATGTGAAGGATATAAGTCTGGTGAAAAGTTAAGTCTCTCTCTCTCTCTCTCTCTCTCTCTCTCTCTCTCTCATTCTCTCTTTCTAACAAGATCTTATATAGCCCAGGGTAGCCTTCAACTCCATATATTGCTGAAGATGACCTCTAACTTTTGATGCCCCTGCCTCTACCCCCTGAGTACTAGAATAACAGACATGCAATGTTCAGTTATCAGGCTACCACATCTGATTTAATTGGCGTTGAGGATCGAACCTAGGGCTTCATGCATTCCAGGCAAACATTTTACTAACTGAACCACAGCCCCAGCCTCAAAGGGCTACATTTCAGAGATAATGTTTTATAGATAAACTTCATTGTTAAGTTCTTGGGTAGAAAGAAATCCAATTGACTGTTTGTTTTTCTGCTTTCTCTTATATTATGCTGGACATTAACACTAGCATCCAACCCGTCTCCTAGTTTGTTCTCTTTCATTTATCCCCCTCTTATCTGATTCTGAAATTAATTTAAAAAGACCTGAGTTTCAAAACAAAACACAAACAAAACCAAAAACAAAACCCAGTAAATCGTATTTTATCTAAGAACCCACATGTATATAATATACAAAATATATAATTAACAACATGTTAGCTATTACGTTATTAATTAACAAACAGTAGATATTGTTAATAACAGGATAGTCATCATAATGAGCATTTTGTATTATATAGGTATATCATTAATTGCTAATTTCTTCTTTATGCTTGCATAATTTGGTCTGTGAATTGCTTGATAATGATTCACAATAAAATTTTTGTAGATTTCAATTGAGGACTCAATAATACTCTTGGAGACAGCACACAGAGCATGCTATAAACGGTATGGGGAATACTAGATTATTAAGTGCCTGACTAACAGTAGGGCTTTGATTTTTCTTTTAATTATATATTTGCCAGCTAGTAGGGTGGCTCGGGAGGCAAAGAAGCTTGCTGTGAGGCCTTACAACATGAGATTGACACTGGAACCCACACATAGGTGGAGAGAGAGGAGACTCTAGAAAGTCGCCCTATGATCCCTACACGTGCACCATGGAACATCATGCCCTATCATGCACATACACACACACATACACACACACACACACACACACACACACACACAGTTTTAAAATACATACTTACCTGTTAGTAGAAGTGAGGTCTAGAAAAGCAGTTTCATAGCTGGGCATAGTAGCAGATCTTTAATTTCAGAACTCAGGAGGCAGAGGCAAGTGGACCTCTATGAGTTTGAGGTCAGCCTCATCTATATATTAAATTCTAGGTCAGCCAGAGAGATCCTATTGTTAAAAAGAAAAAGTAACTTGTTCAGAATACATTTTTAAGTGATATTATATCTTCCGTTGGTTTTGACTGTGAATGGTTTCCCTTTGCATAGAAGCACTGTTAGCATCCAAAGCCTGTGGTGACTCATGGGCGGATCTCAGAGACCTGTTGCCGGAGCTTTCTGACGAGGTCGCCGCCACTGTTCCCCATCATTGGTGGCCCATACGGGGAATTTGGTCATTCTCATCAGCTTGCACCACTCCCAGCAGGGTGGGCAGAGGCCATGACCACGCAAATTGTCCCAGCACCGGCAATCACAGTGGCCTGCAGTACGCAGTATGCCAGTTCATGCGCACCTGCGCGCCTCCGAGCCTTGGGCCTCCACCGCGGGTTCGCAGTGCCCTGTGGGCCTCCGCTGCGTCCCACCGCACTCTGCTGAGAGCCGTGCGCCCCCTCCTTCATGCGCCCCCAAACACACCGCTCTGCCAAAGACTCCCCAGCACCGAGGCACGTGGGCCAACCCAGGTGAGTGCGACGTGAGTGCGCGGCACCTCAAAAGCTGCTGCTTTCCTGCCCCTGCTGCTGTCCCGATGCTGCTGCTGCTGCTGTGCCAGACATACGAATTCCAACCATGTGAGCCGTGTCCCGCCTGGTCTATCAGGTGGGGTTAGCCTCTGCTCAGGTCTCCACCTATCCATTCAGTTCCATGGGTTCCACTTACCAGTCCGCTATAATAATTCCCATACAAACACCGGCACATTAATTAATAGGATCAGTCAAGGGGAGAACCTCCAACTTCCTGCTTCCCAGAGAGAGTCTGGCCAGCCTTCTCTGAGAACCACGAGCGTTGCAGCCTCCCTATTGATATACGTCTTAGGACATCTGCCATTGGTTGCCCCGTCCCTCAAAAGCAATCTCGCCCCCCAATTCCTTCCAGGCTCTTGCAGCCAGAAAAAACCCTTGGACCAAGGTAGATTGCTTTCCACAGCAGGTCGCCGGGTCTGCTGGGTAGCCACTAGAGGACTCTCATGACAACCTGAGTCCCTAACTTTGGCTGTTAACTTTTTGGTGCTTGGATTGTTCTCAGGACGCTGGTGAGAATAACCAAGCACCCGCCAATGGTGTCAGAATGTCTTCGACCGTACCTAATCTCAAATCTCTAAAGTTAACGCCGGATTTAAAGGCATCAAAATTAATATATCTCTGCAATAAAATCTGGGTTAAATATCAACTAGATAGAAATTCAAAATGGCCACTTAATGGCACCCTAGATCCAGCTATTTTAAGGGATCTTAATACATACTGCCAGCGAACTGGTAAATGGAAGGAGGTTCCCTCTAATCCCTCCTTGTGTGAGCCTGCTATCTCTTTTTCTCCAGAGCCCTCCCCTTCTTCTATGCCATCTATGTGCCGCTCCAAATGCCCCACATTGGCAGCTACCTTCACTCCTCCTGTCACCTGCTCTAAGGCTACAACCAAACCTCCAAGTCTTTCCTCCCCAGAGACACCTGACCCAGCAACAATCCTACCTCTAAGGGGAGTTGCTGGAGCAAATGGCCTTGTCAGAGTACATGTTCCTTTCTCACTTAGTGAACTTTCCCAAATAGAAAACAGGCTGAGATCTTATACTTCTAATCCTTCCAAGTTTATCAAAGAGTTCCAATACAGCTTAACTTTCCATGATGTTTATATAATCCTCACTAACAATTTACTTCCTAAGGAACACACGAGTCTGGGAAGAGGTAAAAAAACATGCAAATGAGATTCACCAAACAGACGGCACATACACAATTGGCTCGATTACAGTGCCAGACCAGAATCCCCTGTGGAACTACAATTCTACAGGTGGTATTTTAGCCAGGGACAGGTTCATTACATTTCTTCTGGCCAGTCTTAAAAAGGCAGCCTTAAAGCCAGTAAATTTTATAAACTCCAAGAGGTTGTCCAAGACAAGCAAGAGAATCAAGAGAATCCATCTCAATTTTTGGAACATCTTACTAAGGCCTTATTACACCATACTAACTTGGACCCTGAAAACTCAGAAGGTAAGCAACTTCTAATGTCCTACCTCTTTTCCCAGAGCTACCCCGACATAAGAGTTAAACTTAAAAAACTGGAGAGGAGACCCCTAACTCCACAGGGAGAAGTCTTAGCGCTGGCCTTCAAAGTGTGCCATAGAAGAGATGATAAGGTCCGCAAACAAAAATACCACATGCTGGCAAAGGCTGTCCGACTAGCTCCAGCCACTACCCAGGGCTCATGGTCTCCTAAGACACAAAGGCCACCAGGCACCTGCTACAAGTGTGGTCAAAAAGGTCATTGAGCAAAATCCTGCCCCAACTTCCGCAAGCCAAGAGGGCTTTTATAGGAGAGAATGGAGGTGGCAAAGTAATGAGGTAAGTAGATGGTCTGGGAGTGGAGAGCATTTAGGTGAGAGACTAGGGGTTAGAAGTGGACATTTATACATGAGTTTAAAGGGAGAGATGAGGAAAGGTCGCTTTGGGAGAGCTCATAACCTGAAAAGAGCCAGGGGTAGGAGTTTTACCCAATCAAGGTGAAGTTCCTATGACAGCTTAATGAGAGTAGATTTTAAAGAGCGATTAGTTCTTTTTACCTTACCAGAAGATTGAGGGTGGTAAGGAATGTGAAAGTGCCAGGGGATATCTAGAGCCTTAGATAGGATTTGAGAGACTTGGAAAGTAAATTCAGGACCATTGTCTGACTGGAGAGAGACTGGGACACCAAATCGGGGGATGATCTCCAGGAGGGGGAGATCAGAAACTGTTTGAGCCCTTTTGTTGGTTGGGGGAAATGCCTCTACCCACCCTGAGAAGGTGTCCACCAAGACCAGGAGGTACTTGGCCCGCCTGACAGTGGGCATGCGGGTAAAGTCAAGTTGCCAGTTAGTTCTAGGAAGGGAACCTCTAGCCTGATGGGTAGGAAAAGGGGTGTTATGATACTTTGAGTTGGGGTCAGACATCTGACAGATTTTGTAAGAAGCAGTGATAGATTTTAAGAAGCTCAAGTCCACAGGAGTAGGCTGTAGAGAGAGAGAGTATTGAGCTGGGTTATATACTTGGTAGAGTCCAGTAATTGGATGATACCAGGAGAATGGTGTTTAGTAACAGAGGGGTTTTAGACATCCCAGACTCGGGGGTCTACTTGAGTGTTAGGAGCCGCACTCGCCATTATAAGATGGCGCCGGCTTCCTGCTTCCTGGTTCTTCTCGGAAGCCCTGCTTGAATGTGCGCCTGCGCAAGGCACGAAACTTAGTATGCTAATTAGGCACTAAGGCTAGAGCCAATGAGGGATCTGCACGTCTCCCAGAGATCTATATAAGCCGCGGGGTTTCGGCATTCGGAGTCCTTCTACTTCATGCCATCTAAAATAGCTGTAACAATAAATTGCTGTCAGAAGAATCCTGAGTGTGGCGTGCTCCTTATCGGCGAGGTAGCACGCTACACTTGAGAAGCTGGTAAAGGAAATAACATGATAGCGTTAGTAGGTTGCCTGGCTAGGAGAAAAAGCAGAGGAACTGTTGGCGAGCCTGGGTTTAGGCGAATGTGAGGAGTAAAGGAAATAGAAACTCCTAGCCTAGCTAGAAGATCCCTTCTCAATAAGGGGACAGGACATGTTGGCCCTACCAAAAAGGAATGGGTAAAAAGTATATCCCTAAAAATGTAACTGAGTGGTAGGGTCTGGAAAGGGAAGTATGGTTGTCCTCTTACCCCAACAATAGGAGAATTAGAAGGAGAAGTGGGTCCCCCAAACTCCGTTAGGACTGAGTAAGTGGCTCCAGTAACACCCATATACCACGATATTTACCCTGGGCTCCCTGCTAGTGATGGCTGTGGTCAGGGGGGCTCAGGCCTCCTCAGTTTGCCATAGCCAAGCCTAGGAGATCAGTTGGAGGGTTATCTGGGAGTGATGTCCCCTTGTTCTGTGTAACATGGGGGCAGTCAACAGCCCAATGTCTCTCTTGATGGCACCTAGGTGGTTAGTAACTTTACTAACCACCATCTACCTCAGCCATGTACTGTCTCCTGTCCACTACCTATCAACATTAGAGACCAAGTCCTTCTATCCCCTCCAGGTCATTGGCCCTCATCTCTCTCTCTCTCAAGTGGCAGGGCCCTTTTAAAATAATTCTTGTGACCCCTACAGGTGCTAAACTCGAGGGACTCCCTCATTGGGTCCATCTGTCTCACCTCAAACCTTTCATTCCTCCAACTAAAAATTACTCTTCTTCATACACATCAATCTTAACAGGACCGTGCTCTATTAAGCTCCAGGGGACAACGAGGCCGTCTACCTTATCCCCAATCCCAGAGAATGAGACTCCACTCCGGCAGCCGAGCTCGACCTCACTGGATTAAACATGGGTTTCTCATCCTCTCCCTACTGTTCATTCCTATCCAGGGTAGCCCTTATATCTAGAGATTTGAGGTTCAAAAAACCCCCACGGATAACAAACAGTCTTTCCAAATAGGGTCGGGAAACTGCTCCATAGCCAATGCCAGAAACCAATCCAAATTGCCATCATCCCAGTATCTGTAATCCCATCTAAATATTATGATCTCTATACTTGCTTTCTCTTTAACCAGACAGAAGATTGCTGTAGAAAATGGCCTGACAAATATGGGGGCTGCCCATATTGGTCTTGTCAAATACATATGCTAGGATCACGGATCAATCATTTCTTCTATCAGCATCACAAGACACTCTTTTCCACATCCAAGACCCATGGGATTCCAGGTGGGAGACAGGAGTCATCGGTAAGCTCTATCGTAAAAATTAGCCCCGGGGGCCCAGTAAGTACCATCCATATTCAAAGAAAATATGTCTCAATTGCCCAACCCCTAGATACCGAAAAGGTAGGAGAGATAATCGAACACTCCTCTGAAGTCCTTACTTCTTTAACATCACCCCTCATAAATGGCACTAACTTATCATTTCGCCTTTTACTTCAGACCTTAACCACGGCATACCAACTCCTCAATGTCACCAGACCTGGACGCTTTAAGGAGTGCTGGTTATGTGTACCCCCTGGAACTAACTCACAATTGTCACTTACAGCGTCTCCAGTGATACTGCCAAGTAACGTTACCTCACCCTTTGTCAGCTGCCCTGGCTCCAGTGTCACCACGACTCCATACCTCGCCTCTGTCCCTCTCTTTGGCGTGGCAACCTGCTTTAAGGCCTCTGGGACCCATTCAGTAGGAATGCTGAGCTCCCTGGACTGCAATAGGACCATAACCCTTGATATATCATCTCTGCCACAATGCCCTACAATCCAAAACACATCAATTCTTTGTGGCACTCAGGCATATCATCGCCTACCTGCTAGCTGGTCAGGAGTTTGCACATTAGTGCTTCTTTTCCCTGAACTGGGAGTAATCCAGGGAAATGAGCCCCTGCCAATCCCAGTTATAGATATGATAGCTGCTTAACATAAGAGGACAGTTCAAGTTGTGCCACTCCTGGCCGCTACAGGAATAGCCATAGGTGTTGATACTGGAGCTACAGGGATAACAACGTCCATGATCCATATAATACATTCACTTCCCAGTTCCAAAGTAATTTTCAAAAATGTCTAAAACTGTGCTTACTATCCAAAAACAGACTAATTCTTTGGCAGCCATGGTGCTTCAGAACAGACGAGGACTAGATATCCTGACAGCTAAAGAAGGTGATCTTTGTCTGTTCCTCCAAGAAGAATGCTGCTTCCGTGTCAACCAATCTGGGATAGTATGAAATAAAATCCAGGAGCTAAAGTCAGACATAAAAATTTCAGAGACCGTGAGACCTCCAGTTCTGAGATTTTCGAAAACCCCATATAGAAATGGATACTCCGGTTTGTAACTCCTCTCCTAGTCATCTTCCTGGTGTTATTATTTGCTCCCTGCCTCATTAATCTTGTTTCTACATTTCTTCAACGACAAATGCAAAAAAATTTCTAACCAAACTATCAATCAGCTTCTATTACAGGATTACCAGCCGCTGCCCACAGACGAGCCACTGTCCATAAAGAGAACTGATGCAAATGTTTACCAAGTGGATCCCGATGGTGAAAGCCAGCTACCCCCATTGACAACGCCCCTAGACAACAGGAAGTAGCTTAAGAGACATGACGCCCTCGTCCCCTTTTCACCATCGGCTTCCCCTTCTCTTTTTCTTTCCTTCTCTTTATAATATCAAAAAGGGAGGTATGTTAGTATCCAAAGCCTGTGGTGACTCATGGGCAGGTCTCAGAGACCTGTTGCTGGAGCAACGGCTGCCATATTCCCAAAATCCCTAGGGCTTCCCAACTTCACCTGGGCAGTACATAGTCATCACTTATATAAAAGGAGAAGCATCCCTTTCTCTCTCTCTCTCCCTTCTCTCTCTTTCCGCACTACTGCCCCCTCTTACCCTCTCTTAATTAAACCTCTTACATGGAACTGTTTGGGCCTAGTGTGTGGTGCTTTCTGACGAGGTCACCACCACTGTTCCCCATCAAGCACAACAAAATACACGAGACTACATGCCTTTAATCCTAGCACTCAGAAGGCAGAAGCAGAGGCAGGTGAATCCCTGTGAGTTCATGACTGTTTGCACTACTTAGCAAATTCAGACCATCCAAAGATACATAGTGATACCCTGTCTCAAAATAGCCAAAACCTGGGGTTGGAGAGATGGCTCAGTGGTTAAGAGCACTGGCTGCTCTTCCAGAGGTAATGAGTTCAATTTCTAGAAACAACATGGTGGTTCACAACAATCTATAATGGGGTTGATGCCCTCTTGTGGAATGTGGGTGTACATGCAGACAGCATACTCCCATTAAATAAAGAAAACTTAAAACCAACCAACAACAACAACAACAACAAATCACTAACTCTAAGATAAAGGTGAGTTATGTCCTATTAGATGAGAAATACTAAGGCATTGTCCAGCTAGACCAACACATCTGGCTTCCCCAGACCCAGTTACACCTAGATTTAATTTTAATTAATTAGTTAAGTGTGTGTGTGTGCATTGTAGCTGTCTGTATGTCTATGCACCACATGCATGCAGTGCCCTCAGAGGCCAGAGAGATCACTGGAACTGGAACTGGAATTTCAGATGATCTGAGAAACCATGTGGGTGCTGAGATTCAAACCCTGGCTCTCAGACAGAACAGCCTGTGCTCTTAACCACTGAGCCATCACAGCCTAACAGATTTAACTCTGCTTCCAAACTTCTCTCATAGGAGGAAATTTCTAACCATCATGACCTTTGTGGAACTGAAGCTGGTGTGATTCACTCATACCGTGGGAAGAAAGATAGGCGGGGAATATGACATGCAATTCTCCATCTGCAGAAAGGCTGCCTGCGTTAGCAAGGAAGACAGGGACTTGAGATTTTCTCACTTGCTCATGTAGGAGGAGAGGGATACACGTGATATCCCTTCAATGCTAAAAAGCGTTGACTTTGCACAAAGTGTGGAAGAGAATTGAGCCAGGCAAAATCCTAAAACAAACAAAAAAGGCTCCCTAAAATGAGTAAGATTGTGGATAAGCCAGTAGGATTCCTAAAGGAACTTAAAGTTGGTGGAGAGAGAGGGAGTATCACACACCGTATGTGACAGTATACTTGGGAAAACATGAACAACTGCCTACTCACCCTAAATAGGGAGTCAATGGCAAAGCAATGTCCAACTTGAACCAATGAGTTTCACTGGGGTTACTTATAGGGTCTGGGTGAGAGGTACCTACAGGAGCAGGAATGACTCAAAGGTAGATGCATTATCAAAAGGCCACTCCAGCATGGATGACAGCTCATGGAATTCACTGCACAACTTGCAGGAAGCTGGAGAGGTTGGAGAAAGAGAGCTTCTTCTGGTAGCTCAGCTTGACTCAGCCTCTTCTGGGCAGCTGGTCTAGTCTTGAGAATGTCTTTTAGCAATCTCCATTGTCTATATAAGGTTTGAGAGAGAGAAGCCTAGTGAATCTGGCCAGTTTCAGGGATTTCCTGAAGCTATTCATTTGTTTATTTCCTGAGTCTTAAGGAGCGTCCCACTGGTTAAAAAATTTTTGAGGGTCTCGGAGTGTACACTTCCAGTCCCTGCTCCTCCTCTTGGCTCATTTAACTGGAACCCTTGTCCCCATGGCAGGAAGTCCACAGCCAGGAACAGTTCCGGTCATATAATCCCTCGCATTGCCCCAAGAATAGGCACTCAAGAGTTGCCTCCAGAATAGGCCCACTCAGAATTGGTATGGACCAGGCTTTTGCATGGGGCAGCAATGTCTACATGTGTTTGTGCCTTGGAGTTTCCTCAAGACGATGGCAGGGGTTAGGCAGGTGTTCTGAGAAAGGGACAGGGTGCCCAGGTGGCAGGAGGCTACGTCTCCCCTTCCTTTGCGGTCCTGTATGGTTACTGCTGCCACGGTAGTGTCCCCTCCACGTCAGTGTCGTTCTTGGATCCCAGAACTTGAAGTTTCCCAGTTAACCTAGTTGCATTGCAATAAAAAAAAGAGGGAGGCCTTCCTTCGACCTCAGCGTTCTATAGTAGAACTCACGGACATGAATGGAGCTGATGGGAAACCAATATCCAGGTCGTCAGATTCACAAAGTGCGTGTCGGTTTTCTGAGCTTGTTCCGGCTCAGCAGCCAGCACCTCAGGAGTGGGTACCACTGGAAGCTCTGGGGCCTGCTTTGGGTCTATTTGGCTTTGAAGGCGAGTCTGCTCCACCTGCAAGTCTTCCAGCCTTGGAGTTTCCTGCTGAGAGTCTCTTTCCGAGGCTCTGCTGAGGCGACCTAACCTTGGACTCACATAGACACCAGGCATCCCAGGAAGCATCTGCAGGGATCCACACTGCTGCTGTGCAGCGTGAGTTTCCGTGCGCCTAGCGCCACCTTCCGGAAATCGCCGGTTACTTCATCCCCGGCAAAGATGAGAAACAAAATCCCTGGGAGACTGCCCTCTCCTCGCCCTCCCCGGCCCCCCCCCCCCCGCCCCCCCTCCACCCCCCGCCTAAAGAGGGTGAGGGTGTTCGACGCTGACCTGAATAAGGAGCCAAGCCTCAGCGAGGACTCCAGGCTGAATGTCCAAGGGGCCTCTCTAGTACCTCACCTGGTCACAGGGAGCAGGTCCCCCCTCACCACCCCCCAAAAGCTGCTTCCGGAGCCTCCAAGCAAAGTACCCTCCTACATCCAGTCAGCCTGCCTCGCAGCAGAGCTGTGCTTCCAGCTGGATTGCAGAGACTGGTTCTCTGCAAGTAGATAGACTATAACCTTGATGTCTACATTTACACTTTTTCCCATGTGAGAACAGTGTAGGTACCAACAGTGATGCATAGAGAGGTACAGTGCATGCCAGAGATCCTGGAGTCAATTCAGCACCAAACACCAAAACACTAGTGAGCTTTCGTGGAAAGAAGACAGATGACACAGCTCCTAGCTCAGCATTCAGTGTGTGACACTTCCCACTCCCCCCCCCCCAAAAGATGAAGAGAACACGTTACTAAAGTTACTCAACCAAGTTGTGCTACTTCATGCTCATTGGAGCTATTGAGAGAGGGGGGCTATCTATGGAATAGAAGATGTCTCTGAAAGTCTAGAGTGGCTTACATGCAAGGACCAGATCTGGACAAAGGAAGTGAGGGAAGGGCAGCTGGTACAGGTGAGGAAGGAGGAAATAGACCCAGGGGAACAGAGCAGCACAGTACCAGTTGGCTTGAACCCTGCTGCTCCTCGGTGGGAAAAGACAGGTTGGTGGTTTCTTGGCTTTTTTGTTTTGTTTTAGAGACAACTTCACCCTATAGTAGAGGCTGACTTGGAACTCTGTATAGCTTAGGGTGACCTTGAGTCTGTGGTGATCTTTCTTTCTCAGCCTCCCAAATGCTTCACCAAGCAATCTTTTTACTGTTTTTCCCCACAGGACTAAGCAGGGGAAGAACGGACAGGAAGTGGAATTTTGGCAGGCTACATACAAAGGAGAGAGCTGTAGGGAGTTCTCAGGAGCGCACAGAGGTAGGCCTGCAAGAAGGGTGGGCACCCTTGTGTGCTAGGTGGAGGGTCTTGGCCAGAACTGTCTGTGGGAGCCTAGGAGGCACCCGGGGGCGGGGCGGGGCGGGGCGGGATTGTCCTGAGGGGCTTTAAGATCAGCCTTTGCTGACTTTTGACTAGAGAAGCAGAAAAGTATCCATTTGGGTGTCTGGAAACAGCACCCTCCTCACTTTGACACCCCCCCCTCACGCCCCTTCAAACTCAGCCAGAAAGCACTTGCCTATTTGCCTACAAGAAAATCCAAGATAGGTGGGAGACACCTATGTGAGGGGTGACTGCAAGTGGCTTTGTGGGAGTGACTACAAGTACTCAGCCTTTAGCTTGGTGTTACCTGTGGATACACACTGGTTAACATCAGTACACAAGAACCATGTGAAGGTTTGTGTTGATCAGCAATGTCGTAAGACTCATCTGAGCATGCCTGGAGAGAGGGTATTTTGACTGTTGATTAAGGTGGAAAGGTGGTGTTACTGTGGATAACACCATTACGTGGCTGGGAACCCCCTGGAGTGAAGAGAGGCTGCTGAACCCTAGGAATTGTGAATTGAGTAATCTCTGCTTCTTAGCTTCTGATGCAATGTGACCAGCTTCCTCAAGCTTGGCCTTCAGGATCTCCCCACTATGATGAACTGTAACCTGGACCTGTGAGATAAATAAATAAATAAATAAATAACGTGTCGGCCGTTGTATTTGTTTTTTAGTTTTTTATTTTTTGTCTTGTTTCATTTTGTTTTTTTCAATGTGACATAAGTTGGAGTCACTTGGGAAGAAAAAGCCTCAGCTGAGGAAGTGCTTCTATCAGATAAGACTGTGGGACATTTTGTTGATTGATGATTGATGTGGGAGAGCTCAGCCACTGTTGGCAGTGCCATCCCTGGGCAAGAGGTTCTCAATGGGATAAAAAAAAACAAACTGAGCTTCCTTCTGGTTTCCATCTGCACCTGGAGCTGACCCTGTGCCACAGCTCTCCATACCCAAATACCGCTGGGAGAGAGCTGGTCTCCCAGGAGTGCTGACACACAGGCTTACAAGAGGGAAAAGCCACAGTCAGAGACGGCAAGACCAGCTAACACTACAGATAACCAGATGGTAAAAGGCAAGTGCAAGAACATAACCAACAGAAACCAAGGCTACCTGGCATCATCAGAACCCAGTTCTCCTATCACAGCAAGCCCTGGATATCCTAACACACCAGAAAAGCAAGACTCTGACTTAAAATCACATCTTATGATGATGATAGAGGACTTTAAGAAAGAAAGAAATAGACCAGGCGGTGGTGGCACACGCCTTTAATCCCAGCACTTGGGAGGCAGAGGCAGGCAGATTTCTGAGTTCGAGGCCTGCCTGGTCTACAGAGTGAGTTCCAGGACAGCCAGGGATACACAGAGAAACCCTGTCTTGAAAAAAAAGAAAAGAAAGAAATAACTCCCTTAAAGAAATACAGGAAAACACAGGTAATGAGGTAGAAGCCCTTAAGGAGGAAACACGAAAATCCCTTAAAGAATTACAGGAAAACATAATCAAACAAGTGAAAGAATTGAACAAAACCATCCAAGATCTAAAAATGGAAGCAGAAACAAGAAATCACAAAGGGAAACAACCCTGGAGATAGAAAACCTAGGAAAGAAATCAGGAGTCATAGATGCAAGCATCACCAACAGAATGCAAGAGATAGAATTGAGAATCTCAGGTGCAGAAGATACCATAGACAACATTGACACAATAGTCAAAGAAAATGCAAATTGCAAAAAAGCTCCTAACCCAAAACATCCAGGAAATCCAGGACACAATGAGAAGACCAAACATAAGGATAATACATGTAGAAGAGAGTGAAGCTTCCCAACTTAAAGAGCCAGTAAATATTTTCAACAAAATTATAGAAGAAAACTTCCCTAACCTAAAGAAAAAGATACACATAAACATACAAGAAGCCTACAGAACTCCAAATAGACTGGACCAGAAAAGAAATTCCTCCTGTCACATAATAATCAAAACACCAAATGTACAAAACAAAGAAAGAATATTAAAAGCAGTGAGGGGAAAGGTTAAGTAACATATAAAGGCAGGCCTATCTGAATTACACCAGACTTCTCACTAATAAAATCCAGAAGAACCTGGGCAGATGTTTCTTAGGGTCTCTAAGAGAACACAAATGCAAGCCCAGGCTACTATATCCAGCAAAACTCTCAATTACCATAGATAGAGAAGCCAAGATATTCCATGACAAAACCAAATTTACATAATATCTCTCCATAAATCCAGCCCTACAAAGGATAATAGATGGAAAACTCCAACACAAGAAGGGAAACTAAAGCAAGAAAGTAATCTTCTTTCAACAAATTCAAAAGAAGATAGCCACACAAACATAATTCCACCTCTAACAACAAAAATAGCAGGAAATGTTGTAGCTCCCGAACTGCTGATGCTAACTCTCTGCGACTAATTGTCCTGTTTCTTGGAAGTCACACCAAAGAGACTCCAGTGTTGTGCGCAGAAGGTTTTCCTCTGAGTATCTCCCCCTCCCCTCCAGAGGCTCCCATTCTCTGGCAAGTGCAGCTGGCTTCTGTGTTTCGTACCCCTGCAGCAAGCTCCCCCTCCCTGGCTGCTTTGAGGGAACCCAGTCTGGCTTTAGAGTGACACTACCCATAAAACTCCCCTTAATGAAAACACCCCAAGGAGCCACAAATGCTAGCTTGAGACAGCCTCCCTACCTCTGCTTTGCCAAAACTAGCTCTCTCACTGATAAATGGCCAAACTCTCCAGTGTCTGTCTTTGGGACCTTAAAGAAAAAACAAACTCAAAGAAGACTAAGGCCCTGAATTTGAGTCATAAAAAGGGGTAATCAGAGGTCATAGACAGTTGTAACCAGCTATAAAATTAGTTCCTGATAGCTCCACAAAGGACACTCTTTAATCCCCATCCCAGCTTCAGTTCTGTGCCACTAAATGGTATGTTTAAATTACAGCTTACCTGACCCTGCCTCCACTCCCCTTCACCCTAAGCATTCAAAGAATTGCTAACTACGCTGTATATAAACCCAAAGCTTTCAGAACTCAGGGTCTCATGCCTAGACCTATGGGGAGGGGCTTGCGATCCGAGTCTAGACTCCGAAATAAAAAGACTATTTTGCAAACTGCAGTGAATTTCGAAATTCTTGGGCTTGTCTGGGTTTCCCTTGGACCCAGGGCATAAGAGAAGTGACAATCACTATTCCTCAGTATCTCTTAACATCAATGGACTCAATTCCCTAATAAAAAGTCGTAGTCTAACAGACTGGATACATAAACAGGACTCAGCATTTTGCTGCATACAGGAAATGTATCTCAGTGACAAAGACAGACACTACCTCAGAGTAAAAGGCTGAAAAACAATTTTCCAAGCAAATGGTCCCAAGAAACAAGCTGGAGTAGCCATTCTAATATCAAATAAAATCGATTTTCAACCAAAAGTTAGGCAAAGAGCATGGAATGCCCATAATACAACTCACAGACCACATGAAGCTCAAGAAGAAGGAAGATCAAAGAATGGATGCTTCAGTCCTACTTAAAAGAGGGAACACTATAATCAAGGGAAGTAGAGGGTGGGGACTTGAAAGGACGAGAGAAGTGGGAGGGGAAAAAGAGAGACAGAATCAAGTATAGGAAAAGATAGAGGAGATATATAGAGGGTCAGGAAATTGAACAGAGGTGTGTAGCAATGGGGGATGGGAGCTGGGGGTAGCAACCAGAAAGTTTCCTAGATGCCAGGAAAGCAAGAGCCTCCCAGGACCTCACTGGGATGACCATAGCCGAAATACCCCACAAAGGAGAGAGAGAACTGTCGAGACCATATCCAGAGGTTAGCATGTCCCCCAGCCCCTGTTTGAGGGATGGGGCCACCCACTTATCTCCAAAATTTTAACCCAGAATTGCTTCTGTCTAAAGGAAATACAGGGACAAAGAGTGGAACAGAGACTGAAGGAAAGGCCATCCAGAGACTGCCCCACCTGGGGATCCATCCCACATGCAGACACTAAACCCAGACACTATTGCTGATGCCAAGAAGTGCTTGCTGACAGGAGCCTGATACAGCTGTCTCCTGAGAAGCTCTGCCAGTTCCTGACCAATATAGATGCAGATGCTCACAGCCATCCATCGGACTCAGCACAGGGTCCCCAATGGAGGAGTTAGAGGAAGGACTGAAGGAGCTGAAGGAGCCTTATCTGGCATCAAAGTGAGGGGAAGCCCTTGGTCCTGTGAAGGCTTGATGCCCCAGTGTAAGGGAATGCCAGGGTGGGTGAGGAGGCAGCGGGAGTGGGTGGATGGGCCAGAGGAATACCCTCATAGAAGCAGGGTAAGGGGGGATGGGAAAGGGGGTTTACAGAGGGGAAACCGGGGAGAGGGGATAACATTTGAAACATAAACAAATAAAATATTCAATTAAAAAAACAAAAAAAGACATGTCCTTTGCTTTTAGCCCCAAAAACCCATTTCAGGCTTCTGATCTCCAAACTGAGGATTGAACCCAGGGCCTTGTACATGCTGAGCATGTTTTCTTTTTTTACATTGATTTATGTAGTGTGTGCACATGTGTGCATGTGCCATGGGGCACATGTGAAGGTAAGTGGACAACTTGTGGGAGTGAACTCTCTCCTTCCATTACACGGTTCCCAAGGATTGAATTCAGGTTGTTAGGTTTGGTGGCAAACACTTTTACTTGCTAACCCATCTTGCTGCCCCTAAGTATGTTATTTTAGCCATGGTTGTGGTCATTTGTTATGCCAGAGATAAGAAACTAATACAATAGCTAAAAAATTAAAACCGTAAAGTGTATCGTGGAAATTATTGTCAATAATTTGTCCTCATTCAGCTGTTCCCCTTGAACTCTATATAAATATTTGTATTAAAACAAACAAACAAACAAATGGAACAAGGCAGAGCCCCTCCATGGTTCATCCAGTCCAGCTTCCCTCAGTGATAACATGTAAGCTGCATAAGCCCCTTTCTCCCCGAGATGCATTTGGTTCTGAGCATCACAGCAACAGAGAAGCTAACTAGAACGTGGACTGTCTCTCTTTGGACTCTACGCCAAACCAAACCCTCCAATTCTTGAGTCTCTTTTTGTCAACTATATGGACCCAGTAACAACAAAAGCAACAACTATAGTACCAAACACTTTAAAAACAAAACAAAAAAAAAAACCCGACTCAGGAGAGATCCACCATTTTCTCTCTGGTGACTTTCTAAGGCGGGACCAGCCGGGAGGCACAGGCCTCAGGAGTCTTTGGGGAGTCGCAGGGCGGCAGGGACAGGACAAGCTCTAGTCAGAGACACCAAGAACATCTAACACCAGAGATCAAGAGATGACGAAAGGCAAATGCAAGAATCCTACCAACAGAAACCAAGACTGCTTGGCTTCATCAGAACCTAGTACTCCCACCGCGGCAAGTCCTGGATATCCCAAAACACCAGAAAAGCAAGATTTGGATCTAAAATCATATCTCACAATGCTGATAGAGGAACTTAAGAAGGACATGAAAAACTCCCTTAAAGAAATACAGTAGAACACAGGTAAAGAGGTACAAGCCCTTAAAGAGGAAACAAAAAAATCCCATAAAGAATTACAGGAGATCACAAGTAAACAAATAGAAGCACTTAAAGAGCAAACTCAAAAATCCCTTAAGGAATTGCAGGAAAACACAAACAAACAGGTGAAGGAATTGAGTAAAACCATCCAGGACCTAAAAATGGAAGTAGAAACAATAAGGAAATCACAAAAAGAGACAACTCTGGAGTTAGAAATCTTAGGAAAGAAGTCAGGAAACATAGATCCAAGCATCACCAACAGAATACAAGAGATAGAAGAGAGAATCTCAGGGGCAGAAGACACCATAGAAAGCATTGACACAACAGTCAAAGAAAATGCAAAAAGCAAAAAGCTCCTAATCCAGAACATCCAGGAAATCCAGGACGCAATGAGAAGACCAAACCTAAGGATAATAGGTATAGAAGAGAGTGAAGATTCCTAATGTAATGGGCCAGCAAATATCTTCAACAAAATTATGGAAGAAAACTTCCCCAACCTAAAGAAAGAGATCCAAATAGACTGGACCAGAAAAGAAATTCCTCCCGCCACATAATAGTCAAAACGACAAATGCACAAAACAAAGAAAGAATACTAAAAGCAGTAAGGGAAAAAGGTCAAGTAACATATAAAGGCAGGCCTATCAGAATTACACCAGACTTCTCACCAGAGACTATGAAAGCTAGAAGATCCTGGGCAGATATCATACAGAACCTACAAGAACACAAATGCCAGCCCAGGCTACTATATCCAGCAAAACTCTCAATTACCATAGATGGAGAAAACAAGATATTCCATGACAAAACAAAATTTACACAATATCTTTCCACAAATCCAGCCCTACAAAGGATAATAGATGGAAAACATCAACATAAGGAGCAAAACTACACCCCAGAAGAAGCAAGAAGGTAATCTTTCAACAAATCCACACAAACCTAATTCCACCTCTTACAACAAAAACAACAGGAATGTGACAATTACTTTTCTTATGAATATAAAAATTAATATTACCAACATATCCTAATCAATTGAAATCCAATAATATTAGGAATTAGAAATTTGTTGATTGTCATCCAATGGTCTCTCTAATTTG
>JADRCD010158979.1:0-12016 GCA_019843815.1 Montemys delectorum
AATAATAATAATAATAATAATAATAATAATAAAAGTAGTTGTAGGGAGTAAATACTTATGTCTCCCCAAATAATCAGTACTTCCAGTCTATAAGATACCCTATAGAATGTAAATTATATCTACTAAAATCATCCTAAGGAAACATCAGGCGATGATAAGATATTCCCTAATGAATAAAGGAATTTAACTATTTCCTGTGAGATTTGATGAGCTGATAGAGATAGAGATGTAGAGATAGATATTGAGATAGATCAAATTTGACATATAATATATTTGATATATATCAATTGATATCTACATCTATATGTACATATTTGAGCCATTTGAAAATGACGAGGAGTGCCACACATAATTTCCACCAGTAAACATACAGAATAGAAGTGATAACACCAACTGTAAGTTATGAATATGGCTCTGCTCATAAGCAACATAAATGTACGTTGGCAGTCACTTTAAGGTATTAGCAGGGCTGGAGAGATGGCTCAGTCATTAAGAGCGCTGACCGCTCTTCCAGAGGTCCGGAGTTCAATTCCCAGTGACCACATGGTGGCTCACAACCATCTGTAATTCGATCTGATGCCTTCTTCTGGCGTCTCTGAAGACAGTTACAGTATACTCATGTACAAAACAAATAAATAATTCTTCAAAAAGATATTACTAATCCCATTTTTCCTTTCCTTGAAAACTCTGTTGTTTACATCACTTCTCAGTCTTGTGTTCCCCTTCATGGCAGTCCACACTCCAACCATACATCAGGATGGTGGTTCAGGGATCAAACACGCCCACAGGCATTGCTACAGCAGCAACTCCCTTTTTCTCATGGAAGTGAAAAGGGAAGCTTACATTTAAAATACTCAACTCCGGCAGCAGGTCACTGTTGTTCTAGTGTTTGCAAGGTAAGAAATTGAAGGGAGTTTTTGGAGGAAGAATATTACAGCATCTTTTATGCTTGTTTCTGTGTGGCTAGTTTTGTTCAAGTGATCAGGTTTTTGCAATGTTCTGAGGCGGTGGCAATGCTGTTAAATGTAGCAGAGGTGGCCTGGCTTCGTATTCTTCTCTAACTCTTGGTGGTTATAGTATTCCAAAATAGTTACTTGGCCTCAGTGTCCTCATCTCTAAAATGGGATTGATAATAAAGTCCTTACATCATAGAGTTGTGCTCTAGTGACATTGGTCGTAGATAAAAAGTGCTCGCAGTCCCTGTGGTCCACTGCGGTCTCCCCTACTGGATCTGTATGCTTCTGCCACAGAAGTCCGGTTACGTGTCTGTGACTCTTACTCATTTTCTTCTAAATATGTGGTTGGAATAACACGATGGCTGCCTGCTAGGTGTCCATGGAACATTCTTCATAGTCCCAGAAAGTCAAAATACAGCTACAGAATAAATAATTAGCAAGTGTTTCATTGGGGAGCGTCTGGCAGCAGCCAAACTCAGCTTCGCCTAAGTCAAACAGTACAGCTAAGAAAGCAGGTTAAAGGGAAATGTGTGTAGAGACACAATCAAATTTGGCATAATCCCACTGGCCTGTCGTATTATACTCCTACTGTCAGTCCTGGAATTTTAGAACAAGTTGTGTTTCCCAAGTCTGCTTTCCATTATCCTAAGCAAAATCTGTTTCAATATTTAAAACTCGAGGAAAGGGTGGAAAGCAAAGCATAATTTCTCTAGTTAAAGATGCCCAACGAGTGTGCACAGACAGAGCCTCCTGGGAAACTGCAGCCCTCGTAACCCTGTTTCTCTGTTTTAGACTTTAAGGTGGCCGAGAATAGTCAGCCGTTTAGTTTGGAGCCAATCCTGGACTGGGGGAATTTCCACTCAGGAGATCTGCAGAGCTGAGTCCCCTGAAGCTACCCCTCCCACTCACCAGAACCAGCATGCGGTAGGAGATGGAAAAAGGTAAGAAGTTGAGTCGGCAACTATGGAAGCTGGCAATCAAAAGGCTGCGAGCTCATCACAGCTACCTTCTTCCTCCTAAGCTTCTACCATCTGGCCTTCAGTGTAGTAACAGGAAAAACTCCCCGTGGTATTAGAGCAAAAGCTGAATAATGAGAGAAAAAAATCCGTCCTCCAACGCAAGAACCACAGGACATCCTCCAAACCCTTATCTTCTGGCATGTTACACCCTGCCTGGATTTTAAGATGAATTTTTTTGTGCATTTTCAAATGTTTTTGTTCGTAAACTGTGTTTTAGGATTTCACATCTTCATACACTATACTATTTCTACCCTGCTTCTGCACCCTCTTAACTCTTCTTGGGTCATCCCAGCAATGTCTCCTTCTTAAATGTATAACTTCATCTTAATTATATACATACACATTAATTATATATTTTTTAAATCTTATACATATGTGTGAGTATGTATGTATGTATATATATATATGTATGTGTATATATGTATATATATATACATCCTACTGTATGCCTATATATATATATATATATACAGTAGAAAAAAATATATA
Source organism: Montemys delectorum (assembly GCA_019843815.1). NCBI lineage: Eukaryota > Metazoa > Chordata > Mammalia > Rodentia > Muridae > Montemys > Montemys delectorum. The sequence continues at coordinate 2,465 of JADRCD010158979.1, forward strand.
TATATGATTAGAGAGGACCAGTTAGGCTTGGTCATCTCTATCTTGGTGAACTATCAGGGACTTTCCCTTACACAGTAGCCATTGACTGCCTGGATTTCTTCCATTAGAGTAGGGCCTTATGAGACTTTCCCCACTCCTTGTCAGTAGGTCCACTGATGTGGTCTTTCCAGATCTTGTGAAGGCAACTATAAAGAGTTCATGGGTGCATAGTCTGTCTTGTCTTGAACACACTACGTAGAAGAAATTCTCATCCTCCTCTATCTCTTACAATCTTTCAATCCCTAGTCCAAGATATGACCCAGGCCTTGGATTTGTAGAGGTTATATTTTAGATATCTCATTGGGGGCTGAGCCATCCATAGACACTTATTCTCTGCATTTTAACTACTACTTTTGGTTCTTTGTATTATTCTCCATCTGCAGTGAAGTAGAAGACAGAGGAAAAAGGCTCAGAGAAGGAAGAGGAAAATAAAGAAGAAAGAAAGAAAGAAAGAAAGAAAGAAAGAAAGAAAGAAAGAAAAGGAGAAAGAAAGAAAGAAGAAAGAGAGGCAGGGAGGGAGAAGGAAGGAAAGAAAGAGAGAAAGGAAGAAAGAGAGAAAAAGGGAGAAAACTCTGTCAATGAGTTGTGAAAGTAGCATTTACCTATGTATAAAAGAATATTTAGAAGGCAGTTAGATACTATATTGACTTAGCAAAATAGTAATGTCAGCCTCTCCTCTAGGGTCTACGTCCTCTCCAGCTATAGGTTGGTGATGAGTGGTATGGGAGCAGATGAGTTCTATTCTATTGAGTGACCCTTAATCCCAGTCAAACAGCTGTTGGCTACCCCTATGACTGCACATGTCTTGTCAGGCTGATCACTATTGTAGTTCATAGGACATGCAGATAGACCACGACAAATTTTATACTGCTTTTAGAGATTTGTTTTGTCATTTATTTATGTGTATATGTGAGGGTGACTCATGTCTCTGAGTGCCCAGGGAAGCAAGAAGAGGGCTTTGAAAGCCTTGCATCCCTGGAAGCTGGAACTGTAAACAGTTGTGAGCTCATTTGATGTGGAAAGCCATCTCTCCATCTTTGTTTTCACTAATTATTAAACTATATATTTAAATGCTATCCGACACTGCCTTAAGAGTTTTAACAATGTGTGTGAAACCTCTTTCAGTTATCCAGTTCCTTCTCAGGCCCTAAGAAACAGCCACCCAAGGCCGAGGATGGAACATACAAAAAGACTCTCAGCTGGCTTCCACCAGATCTATTTCCATGAGAACTTAGCAGATTTAGAAAAGACACAGAGGCAGGAAATTCTGGGGCTTCTCTCAAAAGACAAGAATCTAATGCTCTCTGGGGAGTCTTCTCTTGGTAATACTTCTCTTAACCACTGATTTTTTCTCTGGTTAAAACTAGAAGAGGAGTCAATATAACCAATTACTCTTTTACATTGCTGGGCAAAACATCCTATACATAGACACAGATACTTTAAAGAGAAGTAAATAAACTTGGTCTCTACTCCATGATATTTCTTATCAGCTAGGAATACAGGTGGTCAAGAGACACAGATATATTATTTAATTGTAATAGTAACCAAAACTGAAAAAAAGCACAGCATAATATAAATACGAATTTAGGATACATAATGAAGAAAATATGTAGTCTTGCCTTTACTCTTCTACAGGCAAGACTTTTTTTTATTATAAAGCCACCTCCTACAAAAATGCTATAAAATACATATATATGTGTATGTATGTGTACATACATATATATATATACACATACATATACAGTAGAAATACTCTATACTAGCTACTGATGTTAAGATCACAAAACAAAAATTTCTTCAACCAAATGTCATCAATTCAATAGATAGTTTTGGAAAACACTTCTGATATGTTAGGAATTACTCTAGGTGCTACCAATGAAGTAGGAATGCAGGGAGGGACAGGAAGGGGGAGAAAGAAGAAGAGAGAGGAAATTTTAGCATCACGCATGTGACAGACGATGTAATGTATGCTAAGAAGTGAAAAAATAAAAGAACAAAAGAAAGCTGGGTGTGAGTATGTGATGGAGAGTGAGAGCTGAAACTTTAGGCAAAGAAGCTAGAGCCTGTGTGAGTAGGTACCATATAAATAAATACCTAAGAGTTGGGATGAAGAGATTGGATTATATCTGAGTTTGTGGCAGAAGAAGTAACCTTATTTTGGTCAGGGATCTGATTGGTGAAGGTCTGAGGGGTCATGCTCAGGGTTTACAATTTCACAGAGAAAGATATAATCAGAAATACATTTTAAAACTGCTGTGCTAGCTGACATAGAGGTAATACGTAGGGAGGTTACAAATTAAACCAAGACAGATTGGCTATCAGAGCGGTGAATATACTAAAGACATGAGGGTAGTATGTTAGACTGGATATTTGCATACATCTTCCCCATCAATTTGTTTGTCAAATTCCTGACTTCCCGTATGAGTGTGCTATGAGACATCCATTCTGAGAATGCTTAAACTATGAAAATAGACTGCTCTCATAATGGTCATTAGAGAAGACAGTCTCAACAGACCTTAATCACACAATCTATGGTTTGGGATAACTGTAGAAAGCAAAAATCCCTGTGCCTCAAGGATGTGATGTTTTGGTGTAGTAGCTAGCAGTGGCTAAAGTAGGTTAAAAAAAAATTAAGCTAGAGTTGCCACCAGGGAGACAAACAGCAAGATGAGTTTGAGATGTTTTGAAGGGAGAGATTAGAGAGCTGATGGTTTGAGGAACAAAGCATCAAACATATATGTTTTCTGTGTTTTTTCTAGATTTGGGCCATAATGCTTGCACTCATTCTTAGTCTCTTTCTGTGTGAAGTGCTACTTAGAGCTAGCCAAGGTGTGTAAAAAGACCTTGTAAGTAGTTTTCAGTCAGGATCATGCTCTTCAGGGAGACATCATCTAGTCTGGTCTGGGCATAATAGATAGGTTTATAAGCATGCCTTTAGAAAGGTCAAATACAAAGAGAATCTTTGAGGTCCATGCACTGGTCATGAGGTGTTAACAGCCCATGAGGTAGTAATGATCTATAGTCTCTGGCTCAGGTGGACAAAGCAGGAGACAGGTAGGAATGCACTTGAGAAATAAATGAAAAGCATTCATCTTCTCCTGTACCCACTCAAATGGTTAATGTAGAATTCTCTTCTTGCAGTTTTTAATATGACTCATAAAACGAAAGGGGCAGATTTAGCTTAAGCTTTTTGATTTGGACAAAACTTTTATTATTAAAGGCCCACAAAAGTGCTATAATCCAGCATGTTCTAGGAAGAAAATATGTCAGGAAGGTCATTCTTACTCTGGCAGTGGCAATTGGATAAAGCTGTAACTTTGCTTGCTAAACTCTGGCACATAACTGTTTTTTTACTTCCCCAGGGAAAGATGTATAGTATCTGGCATTCAACATGAGGCCTACAGGCTGATAAGTTTACATTGTGTTAAGATAGAGAAATATAATGAATCAAATGGACCAGTTTGGGAAGGAATGATGGCAGTTTGTAGTACCCAAAACCTTTGCTGTTAGTTTTAATCAGGGGACTGAAATTAATATCAAATATTAGTCACTATATAACACTTATCAGTAAAATTTTCTCTAATGAAAATTAGGAAAGAAAATAAGCATGATGCTGTATTTTCATAAGATATTAATAGGGCTATAAATTATTTTTAAAAACAAGATAGGAAGAAAATATTAATTAATATATACATAATTGGCCAACTAAGGTAAAAAAATAAATGAAGCACTCATTCACTTCAGATTTATAGAAGCACAGATATAGTAGAGAGACAGAATCAGAGAAATGAACAAGGAAATGACCAGAAGGATGGACCATTGAGAAATTCCCAGTTTTAAGAATTGAAACATTCCCTTTTTTTGTTTTGTTTTGTTTTGGTTTGGTTTGGTTTTTTGTTTGTTTTTTAACCATCTAGATTAAGCTAACATTGCCTAATTGTAAAACCAGAAGTACATTCTGGAGTCCAGTAAGTTACTGCTGCTTCAGAGGCTCTTGCCTTCCCCCTTGTTTTACTTACTGTTCTTATCATGTTGACCAACTATCTGAGAACAACGTTAAGAAAAGGATTCATTTATTTGGACTCATGATTTCAGAGGAAGCAGTCCATCATAACAGAGAAAGTGGAGCCGAGCTGAACAACCCATATCATGGCAGGCAGGAAGTAGAGAAAATGGGTTACAAGAAAGGCCCAGAGCAAGACAACCCCTAAGGACATACTTGCCCTGGAAGCAATTTACTCCAACTAGACTCAATGTCCATATTCCAGTCAATAGTTGATGAATCCACAAGGCAGGGATCTGTTGATTATGTTAGAGTCCTCAGGATCTAACTGTCCCAGAAATGAGCATCACAGTCATATGTAGAGGTGACCTTTACTAAAACTCCAAGCAGGTACTTCTTAATCTAATCATGCTGGCAGTCAATATGAACAATTACATCTCACTAGTAACAAGATGCTTGGGAAGGTTGTGAACCTTCAAGTAAAACTGAGCAAGAAAGATAGGACAGAGCCAAGACTTGGAAGAATGCCCTAGCAAAATCTCACTTAAAACTCTTTATAACACTTAAACATGCATTCAGACTATAATTATAACTCAGAAGACTGTAGCCTCAGAGAAAGGATCACAAACGTAGCCTATGCGGGCCTATCCATTCTAAAGATGAAGAAAGGAAGACTTGCCCAGGTCTATAGCCCTATTATCATCACTAGCAGCAACAATAAAGTCACAAAGTCTTATAGAAAAGCATAGGGTTCAGTAGTTCCTGCAGGCAGCATTTTTACAGAACGTAGAAGGAAATACAAGCCCAGAGTTACTAAGTACAAGCAGAGGGGGGTTTTGATATGGATGATTCCATCAGAATCTATCATATATATTGTAATTACCTAAAGGTGTGTGTGTGTGTGTGTGTGTGTGTGTGTGTGTGTGTGTGTGTGGTGTGTATGAATAGTTGGTACTTTTTTGTATATATGATCCATCATCTCCCAAAGTTTTTTTTCTTTTTTTCTTTTTCTGATCATGTAACTCATAATGATCTGGTACAGAATAGGACAGAGTAGAATTGATTCCTGACATGTAGCCAAGACATATCTAATTAGAATTGTTAAGATTTGTTTCAGGATATTTACAAGTTTCATGGCTCTGATGAGGTGCCATGATTTGGGTCTCACCTGCCACATTCATGGGCCAGAAATTTCTTCTTTGATGAAACAATATTAAGGGATGAGGGTGATAAATGGTATGCATGCCAAAGGGGATTTACTGAAGGGCTAAGATTGTTGTCAAGAAAGTAGATTCATTATGAACATACCATTGGCCTATCTGATCTCTCCCCTGGGCTCACTTTCACTTCCACTGTGATATGAGGCAGTGAGAAGGCGCTCACCACAGGCTGGTGTCACACTCTCTTCCTCCGATCCTCCCAAACCATGAACTCAATATTTCCCACTGCACAAGCAAATTCCAAAAATCCCTGCCCTATCTAACATTTCTCTCCTTCCCATTCTTATTGTCACCAGTAAAGCTCAGAACCTCAGTCTCCCCACCAAACCACTAACAGCCTTCCCACAGGAGCATCTCTCTCCTCTTCACTTCGGATCAAATTTGCTTCCTCGGATTCCTAGCAATGTTCCAATCACATTCCTTGTTTTCTCCTAAGGTTCAGTAGCTCATCTCAGAAGAGCAGCTGAACATATTAAGACTAAAATCCACTGGCCTGGCTTTCGTGAGCTAACTCAAACTTTCAGCGTTGTTTGTATTATTTTCCTACTCATACCCGCACTGAACTTGCTTACCTTGTGGAATAAGAGCGACTTTCCCTCTTCTTTTCTCCTGGTCACCTGTTGACATCATTTTCAATTTCATTCAAAAATACCTCATCAGTAAGGTATTCATTACTCCTTTGTTAAGCCATTCGCCTGAAACCCATCATCTGTGCTTCTCTAGGGAGAACTTCACATACATTGCATAAAACTCACATGTATGGTTGCCTCCTTATCAATAACAACTTAAGTAGTATACTCACTACTATTTATATCTATTTCTAAATGTCTTGTGTGGTAGTTTTCATGAGAGTATCTCCCCAGACTCAGCTATTTGCACACTTGATCTCCAGGTGGTGCTGTTTGAAGAGGTTGTAGCACTTTGGGGAGGTGGGGTTTTTCAGAAGAGGCATGATGCTAAACTAAGTGTGGGCCTTGAGTATTTATCCATCCAGACTACTTGCTTTGTGCTTGTATTTGGAGATGGCAACTCTCAGCCTGACTCCTATTGCTCTGAATAAATAAATTCCTTTTTTATAATTGGCCTTGATCGTAGGGTTTTGTAACAGCAACAGAAATGATTAGAACTTGGCTCACCTCTTCCAGCAAGTCTTAGTATTTCTGAAATGTTCAATAAATCTAATATCAGAAAGAGATTTAATTCACAAACATAGTGATACACACACCTTACATTAGGCCAAGTCTGTTGTGTAGACCAGTGTTTACAGTACACACATCATACTTAATGAAACAGAGGCACCTAGAGCCTCAAATTCAAGCAGTATGCACTGAAGGACGGACTTTGGTTCTCCTTAATGCTTTGGCCATAGAACTGAAATGGCTGTTTCATAATAAGTAAACCCAAATGACAACATGTGGGGCATGAGATGAACTTCATCACTGTAATCCCTCTGGCTTTCTTATCCTGGTTTTTCTGGTTTTAAAGTCAGACATTCAAGGCAGGCTTGTGGGGGATGGGGCATTTCTGTAAGTGAGCAGACTAGCTCCATTGGAGATACAAATAACCACTGCATAGAGCTTTTCCAATTCTGTGCATATAGTGAAGAGGCAGAGAGAGTCTAAATGATAAGGTAATGCATTAGGAAGTTGCCCAAGGAGGCCATACTGTTTCTAGTTCATTGTTGTCCAGTATTCATGGAATAAAATTTGGAATAAAAAATAAGCTTATTATTTTCCAAAATAGTAATATTTATAGGTACAACTATAAGCTATACTGGTTCTTCTGTAGACAATTTTCATTTCAACTGACTATGCCAGAATATCATTTGGTCTTAAAAAATGTTTTAAGCTTAGAAAATAGAGCAAATCCTGCTAGGATTTTGAACATCTATCTCCAACAATTTTCAAAGGAAAATTATCCAGAATCCAAGTTTAAAGAGCTATGTGTTCATCATCATAACAGCAAATTTCTTTCTTTTAAGTAAAATTATGTCCAAGCACATTAAATTCTATGGGTTTAATTTATGCTAGGCAATGTAACACTCATAAGAATTCTAAATTCACAGCCATTGTATTTATCTTTATCATACAACAAAATATTCAATCTATATTATAAACAATCTTATTTAGCTATGGATCAGCAGGCTCTGTCTCTATGTAATATATGGGCAAACTTTACTGACCTAAACCTGTTGCAAATAGCTCTGGGGCTATTTGTAATTTGATGCTAATTCTGTTCTCCTGTGAGGGGCCTAGAACCAGGAATGAATCAGCACTGAGGTGATTTCCTATAAACCTTCTTCCCACCTTAACTTGTAAAATAAAGGCAAGAGCTGGTGATTGGGAAAAGAAGGGAAGGTGGGGCTGAAAGTAGGGAGAGAGAAGAAGGAGGAGTGGGCGAGAGAGAGGACAATGGAAAAGAAGGAGGTGGAAGGGGAGTGGGATAGATGTATATAACCTTGAGAAACCAAAAGTTATAAGGGGGTCTCATAGATGGGGGAGATAGTAGTGTATTGGTAGATCTGCCCTATCTAGGCACACAGCTTGTATTCATATTAATTGAGTTGTGGTTTCATTGCCTGGGCATATTTGGGTTGGAGAATTACCTCAACATAAACCTAAGAGTGTGCCAGTTAAATAAGAATATAACCTTTTGCATCTACCCTGTATCCACTCTGTTCTTAACCTTGACATTTGCTGCAGCCAATTACTCAAGTCTCTCTCCTTTTATGTATCAAAGAAGACGGTATCAAAATTGAAGATGCCTAGCTCATGGGGTTGTTACATGATACACATAAAGTTGAAGTACCCTTTAGGGAAAGGGCTGGAGAACAGAGAGGAAGTTACTGAGCATAGGAAGTTAATGTACTGGAGAGATTGGCCCAGTTATATCTCTTAGACCCTTGACAAGTACGGACATTTCATGACATATTTTTGAAAATATTGGTGTACTCTGAGCAAAATGATTCCTTATTCCTCTGTTTACTGTTGTCACTTGTACTTAAGGACCAGGAAAAATGTTAGCTCTCCCTACCATACAGTCCCCTAGATTTCACCTTCCCTTTATTGGGTTACTACCAGATTTTCTTTTGTTCCATAAACATTGAATTCTTTCTTCATCTCTCTTTTCCTCTGATCACCTAATTTTTTCTCGGCCTGGAAAGCACAGAGAGGTAAGAGTGTGTAACTGTTCCATTATGGCTGTACATTTACACTCTTCATAGCCTTGTCCTCCACTTCCCTCTTCTGTAGATCACTACACTGATGAGCTTTATCCTCCAAGTGTGCTCTGACATGTGCAGGTGCCCAAAGAAACAAGAGGTATTAAATCTGACTACCCTCCCCTATTCAAATATATACCTCTAGCATTCTCCACCTGCCAGTATGACATCTCCTTTATATTTCTTCAGAGTATAGAAGCAAGCTATTTAAAGAGAATATTACCTCGGCTTTGCTTCTCATTCACATTGGCAGTCCATTTCTCTTTCTTTTACAGCGAAACTCATCAATACGACTTTCCTTTGCTATCTCTACGTCCATTTCTCTTTTAAACCTGGTCCAATCAGACTGACATGCCAACAACTCGTCTGAAGAATATCTTGTGCTAGACAGCAATGAGTTCCTTTTCTAGGTACAGTGAATAGCCCTCTGTCACCCTCATCTTGTGTGACTGATAAGCAGCATTTGATAGTCCCTTCACGAATTTCTGCCCTTGCTTGGCTTCTGGAATACAGTGTTTGTCTGGCTCACAGCCCCACTTCTGCCTCCTTGTCATTCTTTACAGATTCTCTCTGTCTTCCTGTGTTCATATTGCAGGGCTCAATCAAAGCGAGGGATTTTTTTTTAATGTCTGGGTTTAAGATATACATTTTTTTTTGGTGCACTCACACACTTTTGGCAATCCTGCCTATGAGTCAAATATTTCAAAATGTATATCTTAAACCCAGACATTGCCCCTAAATATAAAGCTGTATATCAAACTGTGCGTTACCACTTCGGTGATTTATGCAAATTTCTCACTCTTGGCCTTCAATGGACTTTATATTCTCTTCTAAGCCCTATTTTTCACCCAACTTAGTTATCTCCGTAACAGACAAGTCATTTGGCCAGATGCTGAGTCATCCACTATGACTCCCTCTCAGTGAAGACAGGCAGGCAGGCAGGCAGGCAGGCAGACAGACAGACAGACAGACAGACAGACAGACAGAAAGATAGAAAGGAAGGAAGGAAGGAAGGAAGGAAGGAAGAAAGAAAGAAAGAAAGAAAGAAAGAAAGAAAGAAAGAAAGAAAG
>JADRCD010158980.1:2092-18088 GCA_019843815.1 Montemys delectorum
TTAAGGTGTCCTACTTGTCCTTGGGAAGGGGAGAAGAAAGGACTGAGTTGGGATCAACTTTCCTATGTTAGGTGGTAGACTGCTGTTAAGTTCTCTGGCTCTTCTGAAGTAGAGCCAGAGAGAGGAGTCCTCTGGTGTCAGGAAAAGGGATGCTTTACCTTCAAGTTCACCGGCACCCTAGGTTTCAGATTCAGCATCCAGAAAAGAAGAATCACACTGGTAAGTCTGCTGCCACCTTTGGTTTAAGAGCTGAAGGCCCACCTCCCACAGCTTAGGATCAAGAGCCCTCTCTCACTGTCCCTCCTTGAAGGACGACTAGCCGTTGCACCAGGCAAGTCTCCCAGTAATACTGGAGAGGAATGAACAGAAGAGGTGGCTTACATCAGCACCTCCTTCTATACTCATGAATTGGATGACCTTTGGCTGGATTTTTTTACCCCTGCCCCTGAAGAATCTTAGTAGTATCAAATAAACATTTATGCACTTGAATCTCAAGAGGCCTGCAGCTTAGTAGGTGCTCAACTCCTACTTAGTAGATTTCAGCGAACGCAGTTTAAATCTGAACCCGGGTATCGGTGCACTAATGAGCCATAGGTAGGCATGGAGAATACTCTCTCTGGACTTACAGAAAGGTACTGGGTTGGGCTGTTTAAAAATACCCTGACTGATCAGCTCAGGCTCCTTGCTATACAGACATCATTTTCTGTGTGCTGAGAAGGCACAGCTCTAATAAATGCTCCTGTCTGTGTTCCTCTAGAGCATTAGAGGCTGAAGGGGGTACAGTGTGGAGAGAGAAAAAAAGTGATCCATCATTAGAACGTCCGAGTGCATTGCAGAGTACCGGGGCTCATACGTTAGAGACTCATTTGCTCCCCACCTGTAAACGGTGGTCAGTGGTCAGTCAGCCGTGGGACCTTCTCTGCATAAATGCCTGCTGTAGACAGAGGGTATCCTGCATGCACGAAGTGGGCAAGTCAGATCACCCCTCCTTCAAACACCATGGGTGTGTCTGTGCGCCCGCAGCAGAATGAAATTCATGCTGTCAATCAGTTTCACAGTATAGAAGAGAGAGAGAGAGAGCCTTCAAGTGACAGCAGGCATCACAGCTAAACTGGAACTCTAGCTTATACATCCCGCTCTCAGACACTGGGCTTTTCTAGGCACCCGAATTCAGCTCTTTTTCCATTCACCCCCATAACCTCTGAAATATAAGCCCCAGAATCTTGCCAGATGATACATTCCAGTGGATTTCTGTCTAGAGAGGTCACAAGGTCATCCTCTTTTGCCAGTAGTTAATAGCCCATCCTCTTGCCAGGTGGACTTTTAACTTGTCTAATGCAAGTCAGAGAGTCGTCTTTCTCTCCTCCGTGCTGGCTGCCAGGTAGTGCCTTGAGATCCCAAAAGGTAGCCAGGATTGAGAACCACCATGCAGATGAATACTGCAGAGCCTCGGAGAGAGGCCATGGTCCACCACCCGTGTCCCTTTGTCCTCAGTTCACTGTCCTTAGTCATGATTTGTATTCCTTTTTCCTTCTTTGGTCAGTTCTAGGAGCTGATCTTTCTGTAGTAGTCTTGGTCTCTGCTTCATTCCAACTTTCACTCATTAATTTATTCATCCAACACAGTGAATGCCTGCTACAGCAGCCCTGGACTAGCTTCTGAGCAGCTAGCAGAGATCAAAGCAGACCAGGTGCCCCTCTATCTATTCTTCTGTGATCTGCCACTTCAATCTCTCTCTACTTACTAATAAGAATGAGGTATTTAAAAATCATGGGTTTTCTCCTGATCTACATTGTTGATCCCTTCTTTGTTCCCTAACGAAGTCCATGTCTTTGGTGTCTTGATTCATGGACAGTCTCTGCTCATGGGTAGCTGAATAGGCCCATTTCCAAGCATTGGATACTGTTTTGTTAGCGTGTGCCTGAGTCTTGTACAGGGAAACAGGCACAGTAGATCCACATCCGAGATGATGGGCTGGTGATACACACTTCCTATCATGTGGTCCCAGTTCACTGAAGTGATCCTGATTTTCCTTATTGAAAAAATAGGACACTCTACCTCAAGCTCTGCTCACAATCTTCAAGAAGCTTGACCCCATTTGCCCTCCATCCCAAGGCCCAGAACCAACCACAGACATTGCTTCTAGATACTCTACAACATAGATGAATTGTGGCTTGCTGCATCACGAGCCAGATGATAAAACACACCTCTGTGCTTTCTATTAATAGAGTGGTTTTCAGATATTGACTGTGACCCTCGTTAAGAACCACACACTTCACAACATGTACCTGAAACTAATTTCCCAGGCATCTTTCTTACTACTGTTACATTCGGATACCCTCAGGTGTTCTCTAGTCTATTTTTTTAAAGTGGTGTATTCATTCATCAAACTAAATTCACGAGAATATAATCACTTATATCTGTCAGTTTGAAAACTACCCTTCTAAGTTCTGCGCTGCTTTGGTCTGTGTGGACCTTGAGCCTGAGATTTGGTCTAGCACCTCCTAGTGGGCTCTTGGGAAATAGCAACTACTTTGCTTTGTCTACAAGAAGTCTTCTGAGCAGGGAATACAGTCTAACTCTGAACACATGAATTCACCTGTTTGCTCCTCAGAGGGCACACCGTAAGACTTTTTGCTAAAGCAGGCAACGATGCACATTCCTTCTGTTAGGCCTTGTCTTCATGACGTATTTCATAGCAAAACAACAACAACAACAACAACAACAACAATAACAACAGAGAACAAAAGTTTCTGGGAAGTGATGAGGTGGGCAGTTGCTGGCCTCTGTCTGTGGAGGACTGCTCTGCCCTTGTTTCCTCAGCTGTAAGAGACCTAATAGGTAGCAAGTGGCATTCAAATTGACAGATGCTTCCACAGCGATGGCAAGAATGCCTACACAATGTTACTGACCAAGCTAGGGGCGGTGGCTCACACCTGTAATCCTAGACCCTGAAGGCTATGGTGCATTATTATGAGTTTGAGGACATTCTGAGATGCATTGCAAATTGTGAGTAAGCTGGAATACAGTGTGAAGCCATGTCTTACTCCAGCCCCTACCCTCCCAAACCAAACCCAAGAAAGGAAAGAAGAAATGTTGCTTCCCTCACCTTCCTTTTGTTGGGACTTCAGTATTTCCTTGATCTAAAAGACAATTCAGACCGTCCTGTGCCAAAATGCCCTCAGAGATCGAAACGGTTACGTCATATCTCAGTTTTCCCAGTGTAGAAGAGGCTACGGGATAGGTTCTGGCCGGCAGCACAGGGAAGGGCCCAGAGGTGGGAACAGATGTTTCTCCCCTTGCCCAATCACGCTTCCTGCCCTACTTCTCCCGGCCTAAGCTTAAGCGGAGTCTTATGGACCCTTATTGCATTCAAGGAAGCTTGGTGATGTTCCTCTTGGCTGCTGGCAGCACAGAGTGGGTGGTTCTGGCATCCTTAGTGGGGCAGCAGCTGTGAGTCTGAGCTTGCATTCGTGGGCAGTGCAGCAGTGCCGGTGACAAGTGTCCAGGTGCTCGAGAGCATCTGTGCTCTCACAGCCCCCGAAGACCTTGGCATTGTGCACGGTTTCTTCTTCCTTTCTGAGCCTGTCATCCTTTTGAAGGTCCCAGGATTAGCCATGGGCGACAGGGCATAGACAACAGGGTTAGCGTGTCAGTGTCTACACTCCACTCCAAGGCTCCTTACCCATACAAAGTCCGAAGGCCGCAACTAAGCCTGAGGTCAATGGTCCCCCATGTTATAGTTCTGAGCAGTGAGAAGGGATGGCAATATCCTAGGATCAGGACTTGATAAGTAAAGAGTCACACAGCTCACTGTTACTTTAGACTCAACGCAGTAAAGTTTTCTATGGAGAAAATATCTAAGTCAGAGTGGAGAGCAAGATCTGAGTTGGGTCGTGGGAACCACTTCAGGGCTCCTAGTGGAGTCAGCGCCCAGTGACTGCATCATGGGGGCAATCGTTCCTTGCGGAGAAAGGATGAACCTGTCACTCTCAACAGCTTTTGTCACTCCGGCTTTAAACTCTAACTCAGTCTAGCTCAGTCTGCCCAGCTTAGTCTCAGCCCAGCAGCCCCCACTTCACGTGCCCAGTGGAAACTGCTGATGGGGTCAGAGTGAGTTCCATGCTGGCTCACCTCTCGGCCTTTCGCATCTCACAGTTCAACATCCGGACAATGCGTTCGAGCTGTGCTGCCTGCCGCTTCCAACCATCGGTGCGTTTGGAGGTGGCATGGGGACAAGAGAAAGAAACCTCCCTTTGAGGTCCAAACTAGAGAACCTGGTGGCTCCTGAGACTGGGTGGGGACATATTTCAGACTGAGGAAGCTGCTGTTTGTAGCTGGTGTGATGGGTCTACAATGGTCATGAAGCACTCTGGCTCTCTGTGCCCTTTATTTTCTGTAAGCCAAGAAGGGAAGGCAGATGAGGTCCAACTCGGGGAGGTGCCCAAGATTCCAGGGTTGTGTTATATAGTGGAATCTCTGCTCAACTGGTGGGATGCCAAGGTCTATCTTCTCTGTATCTCTGTCTCTGCCCCCAGCCAATTCTGGACCCCTGACATCATGGCAGGTAACAGAGAAAGCAGAGAGACCACCTGATCTTTGCGCATCTGCGATGAGAGTGCGCTACCCTGTTGTCAAGTGTCTGCCTAAATGTTAATATTTATCATTTACAGCCAGCCACTGCTCCCTTTCAAAGGTGAACACAGTAAAATTTACGACAGGTGTGCTATCAGATCCCAGAGGGGTATAAAAGCAGGAGGGAGAGTGGTAACTCATCTGTCTGTGGAAGGAAGCCAGTTACTCAGAGGCCACCGACACCTGCAACACTGAAGGATGGAGCTGTGGCCAGGCGTTCCCTTGGTGGGACTGCTGCTGCTACTGGGACTAGGTAAGTGTGATATTCAATGAGTCACCGAACGTCCCTTTCTGCTGAGACGAAGCTCCAAATGTTAAGCGAAATCACATGAGGGCTTAGTTTGCCTCTTGTGGGATGGAAGGCGGGGCTTCCCATAGAACAGCTGAGAGTTAGGGGCTCTGGAAGCTGTTAGGGGAGGGTGGGTCTTGGGAGAGATAGGTGAATTTCAGACTCTGGTGTGTGAGGGGGAAGCTGTGTGTGCAGAGTCACCAAGATTTCTATTACTTTGTGCTGTGGGGCCTGGAAAAATTCTATCTACTTGGACCTCATTTTTCCTCTTCTTTAAAATGGATGGTGGTGGCTGGAGATGTGGAGTGCTTATTTATCAGTACAAGGCCCTGGGTCCAATCTCCAAATACCTCAAAAGATAGACTAGAATGGTGTATCAATATTAAGTCACGGTTATAGCTCTCTGTGGCCTTTGCTTTTTCTGTTAAGGACAGATGAGGATGGACCAGTGTCATAAATCCTAAAGATGCCCGTAGGTTTTAGTTCTATGATGTACTTAGCCTTGGTTGAGGCACATAGGCAATGCCCAGGGCTTCATGTTTCTTCTGATGCTGAGAGTGTGAACAGGTCCTGCCCCACCTTCTCTCTGCCCCATCTTCCTTGGTTTAGGAAGGCAAGATTTTTTAAGCAGTAAAGAGCCCTAAGCATGACCTCCTGCCCTTTCTGCACCTGAGACCTGGGTATAGAGCAGAAGGCACTTGCCCTGGAGCCACCCTAACGACCCCAGAGTCCTGCTGCTTGTCTAGGGTAAGGGAGTGTCTCAGCCAGCCTCTGGGGAGGCTCATAGTGCCCACTAGGATTGTACTTCCGTGGTCTGCAGTAAGACCCATGAAAGAGCGTCTCAGGCTTATTGACTACCAGGCTCTTTTCTTATTCTGGGCTGAGTCTGTCCATTTTTCTGTTGTTTTACTTCTTCCCGTGGGTTACTCAGGTTCCCCATGTGAGCTGTCAACTGGCTGTTTGGTGAGTGGACATCTATGACAACTGTCCTTTCACTCCCCAAAACCCATCTTTCTGCTCTCTTCATGGAAAGAGGCAGAGTTCACTTAGTGGAAATAGGTGATTAACGCCCAAATGGAAACTATAAGCTGCTTACTCAGAATTTGCTGGAAGTCGGCACGATTTGCATTCCGTAGACTCAAAGGATGACCAGGAAAGCTTAGTGATGGGGAAGCAGAGGCTTTAGGTCTGCCATGATGGCGGGATGTTGACTGGAGGAAGCTGGAGGCACGCTAAGAAGTGCGGCATCTTCAGCAATTTACATGAGCATATTTGGTTTTCTCCAGTTCAGGGGTTTTCAACCTGTGTGTGGCGACCCTTTAGCAAAACTCTATCCAAAAATATTTACATTATGATTCATCACAGCAGCAAAATTACAGTTATGGAGTAGCAGTGAGAGCCACGTTCCGGTTGGGGGCCACGGTCACAGGAGGAGCTGTACTGAAAGAAGGTTGAAAACCACTGCTCTCGTTAATCCTGAGCTGGGAGCAGTCACAGCAATAGAGACAGAGGATGCAGTGTGGTAGCTGTGGGCGGTCAGACTCCCAGTGCCTTTGTCTATTCTGTTGAGACCCCTAAGGTATGACTAGTAAGTTTTTTTCTATACAGTTGGTATGCCGAGTGCCTGCCTTGAGGTCACAAAGAATTTTTCACATTTCTTTCTGTATTTGCTGTTCTGTTTAGGTCTATCTTGATACATCTGGGACTGATGTTTTGTGGTGTCTAGTGTAAGAGATGAGCCCAGTATTGTGTGTGTTATTGTTTCCTTCGTGCAGATCCCCAGCTGTCTCAGCACCATTTACTGAAAAGTCGGTTGTTTCCCACTGCTCCCATGAGCCATTTGTTTCACAGGTCAGGGGTCACAGGGACCCCAGGAGCTTAGCAAGCTTCTTCGCCTGTTTCTGTACCTATCACACATTGCCATCACTTGGTGGCTTCGCATTGTGCTCTATAATTCTACAACATAACTTTCCATTTCTCCCTCTTTTGAAGTGTTTTGGCTTCGAATTCTCTTACAAACTTATCAGCTCATCCATTTTTACCCCAGAAAACTTGTTGGGATTTTGATAAAGATTCCTTCTGAGTCTATGAATCAAGTTGGGAGAAATAGCCATACTTACAGTGCTAAGTCATGCAAATCATAACTACATATGTAAATTTTAGTCCCTAGTACACGAAGTTTTCTTGCATGTATTTTTGATTAGTTTATTCCCAGGTAGATGATATTTATGTTGTATGGCAAATGGATTTAATTTTTTAATTTTATAAAAGTATTTATAAAGAAGTAAAATTGGTTTTCACATGTTATGTTTTGAGCACAACTAAATTTTCATATATTTTATCTGCTTCTCTGTGGGAACTTTCTCTAACCACAGTGTGGTTGTCCTGTCACCTCCCTCTCAACCCCTCTTTTTTCTTCTGTGTTCATGTGTTTCTGAGTCTCTGAAACTCTGCCTATAGTTTCTCATAGGAGAGACGGCTGAGGACACTGTTATCTTCCAAGCTCTAACAGGAAGTGTTCTCTTCTTCTCTTCAATTTTATAAACTTTGTTTAAAAATAAAAAGAACTTGCCAATAAGTAAGAACACCTAAATTAACCAGACCCCAAATCTATTCAGCTCAGTGGACTTCTACCCTGTGTCATCAGCAAGTGCAGTGGGCTTCTTTGTGAGTACACTTTGAATATCTCTGAAATGCACCAAAATGAAAGGGTTTTTTTTTGGGGGGGGGGTGTTGCGTCTAATTTTAGAAACATGCTAGCTCTTTCTCAAGAGTTCTGCCCAAGCTCCCTCAACCTCCTGTGGCTAGCTCCACCAAGCTGCCCCAGTCTCACTCAACTCCGCCAAACCATTGCCAGCTCTGGATGTTTTTCCCATGAACCCTGGGAACTGCGCTCCCTCTCCACCCTTAGCTAGCTCCACTAATGTCTGCCCTGGCTGTGCCTTTTCTCCTGCCCACCTGAGTCACTGAGAATGGAAAACACCAGACAGTTCTAACACTTTAAAATCAGCCAGATAACACAACTGCTTAGCACAGGATCTATTGACCTAAACTCATCAGCTATCCTATATCAGAGTTTCACCAGTGATGGAGAGAGGGAGGGTTCTGTTTGTCTCCAGGCCTTACATGGTACTCTTGATCCTCTCCCCAAAGCTTGGCCAAAAAGCCCTTCCTCCTTATCCCCTCCTCTTCCTTCTGGGACCCAGAAATCCCACATTTTTTCCTTTGCTCAGCAATGAGCTCCCTGCCATCTTTATTGACATAATCAAGAACCAATTAGGAAACAATGCTTCCACCTGCAGGGGGCGCATGAGTCAGAGGATTCAGAAAAAGCCATTTTGAGACCAACATCTCAAACACATCTGACTCTGAGCATCTTAACAGTGACTCAACCTATGCTTCCTGTGACACTAAGACATTTCTATCTTGTTCCTAATTTGCAAAAAAAGAAAATTTTTTAAAATCATTAGTGGAAGTTGAATCTGTGTGTGTATGTGTGTGTGTGTGTGTGTGTGTGTGTGTTACAAATCTATAGGCATGTGCACGTATGTGCATGCGTGTAGAGCACAGAGGCCAGTTTTGGGGTGTTATCCTCGATTCTTTCTCCACTTCATTGTTTTGAGACAGTGTGTCCTACCAAAGCTGAAAGCCATTGCTCCAACTACTGGATGGCAAGCTCCATCCTCCTGTTTCTACACCCTCCTTCCCCACCCAGTTCTGAGTTACAGATTGTGCTGTGCACCCAGCTTTTAATGGGTGTGGGGGAACAGAACTCATGTCATCATGCTTCCATGGCAGGTACTTGACCAATGGAGCCATCTCCCCAGTCCCCAAACAATGGCTAAATTTAAATAATTTTAAAATCAGATTTCTGCTTTCATCTTTTAAATATCTACAGCTTCTATACTCATGCCCCTCCTTTTAAAATTTATCATCATTGTCATCATTCTTATTGTGTATAGGTGGTGAGACAGACAGACAGAGAATGTGTGGCTGTATACTTGCCAAGGTGTATGGAAGTTGAAGAATAAACTTCTGGGAGTCAGTTGCCTTTTTCTACCTTGCATTTGAGGCAGGGTCTCTCTCTCTCTCTCTCTCTCTCTCTCTCTCTCTCTCTCTCTCTCTCTCTCTCTCTCTCTGTTTCCACAGTGCTGTGTACTACCTGCTAGCTGGCCTGTGAGCTGCTGGGAGAATCTCTGACTTACCGAGGAGTGCTGGGATTTTACATGCATATCTCTATTTTCTTCTCACACGGACTGTGGTTAGCAAACCCAGGTATCAAGCTTGCCTGGCAGGTGCCGGCGCCTCTACCCACTGAGCCATTTTTCCCTCTTGTGTGTGTGTGTTGTGTGTGTGTGTGTGTGTGTGTGTGTTGGTATTGGTTATTTCCTTTTCCCTGTCTATTGGCAGTGCTGGGGGTTGAACCCAGGGTCCTGTGTATATTAAGCATGTACTATGTTAACACTGAGCTCCATTTCCAGTCAACTCCCTTTTCTCTGATTTATTATACCTTAAGTTTGTCCATTTGAATATTTTTGAAGAACCATTCTTTGGTGAGCAATTTTCTGTATAACAGTTATTTTCTGCTGCATAGCAAATTACACTATATCTCAGTGGCTCAGAGTAGCCATCACTTTGTTTTCTCACAGTTCAGGGGTTCTGCAACTTGGGAAGCTCCCATCGAGAGCATCTTACCTCTATCCCAATAGTACAGTCTGGAACTGATCTGCAATTGATCTAAAATGACACATCGGAGTATTTAGCATTCTTGCTATATTTCCACATTGCCTGTTGAATTTCTAATGTGCAGCCTACATGTTCTCCACCAGAGAACACAAAAGAAAATCCACAAGGGATTTTCCTTTTTAATTTTTAAAAATTTTTATTTCACGTGTTTTGCATGTGAGCTGCCATGAGGGTTTGGGAAATTGAACCCGGGGCCTCTGGAAGAGCAGTAGCTAGTGCTCGTAACCACTAAGCCAGCTCTCCAGCCCTCACGAGGGGTTTTCTACTACCCAGGCCCCAATATCACATCTGCTGCTTTTGGGAGCCAAGGCAGGCTTCCTGGCTGGCCTGGGTTCAAGGAGAAGGAAGTGGGCTTGGCAGCTGGGTGGAAGCCGAAGTCACTCCACCAAGGTACATACAAAGAGGAAGTGCCGTGGTGTGGGCTGCAGAGATGGCTCAGTCGGGAAGCTGCCAGCTGCTCAAGCATGAGGACTTAAGTTAGGGTCCCCAGAGCCCACATAAGAAGCCAGGCACGGTGGTACACACCTGTAACCTCAGTTTCAGTAAGGTAGCCTGGGAGGTTCTCTAGGGCTTGCTGCCAGCTAGTCTTGCTTAAAAATCAGTGAACTTCAGGTTCAGTGAGAGACCTTGCCTCAAAATGAACACATGGAATCATAAATAAAGAGCAAGGTAGAAAGACGATCGAGGAGGATTCCTGACAACAACCTCCAGTTTCCACGGGTATCTACATACGCTTGTGCATACAAACATGCACATACCCACTTGCCATACGCACACACAAAGTATGTATATGTATGTGCATACGTGCCAAGCCCACATTGTGTGTTTATCCCCTAGCTTATGAGTTTCTGTACATTCACCTTGCTTGGTCTTCCTACTGTGTCCCTAAGTTGTGGCCTGATGGCTTTCACCCGTGTTGACTTGCTAGCCAGCCCTCTGTCTTTTCCTCATGGCTTTCTCCTGTCACGTGTCACCTCTCTTCCAATGCCACCGTCCCTTTAGGTTCTTACTGCTCAGTGGTTTATCCCAACACATGTACGTCTTCCCTTCTCCTTCAGTTGTGGCTAATTTGCTGTTAAGGCAGATTTAAAAATGATTTTGAGAATTGCTGGTTTTATTTTTCAAGTTCATTTTACATTTAGTTCTTCACAAACTTATTTAATTTGGCTTAAATACACAACATGTATTACTATGTTATATATAGTATATTAAGCCATATTTTAATTATTACATAAATATAACTTGGTAATTTTGGCTTCTTATGAAAACCTCAAGTATGGAAAACACAGTTTTCCAAAAAATAAAAAAATAAAGAAGTTACATGATTTTTGCTGGTAATTTCAGCATGCAAAGCTTTGCGATATCTGTGCTCTATTTTCTCCATAACAGTTCTCACTCATGGGACTGTGTGTGTCTGTGCTTGGCTTGGTTGATTATGTTTCTGGAATCCTGTAACAACCTCCCTGAAAAATCTACCCATGAGAGTCTTTGGGGCCTAAACAGAAGGCGGTCAATTTTAGAGAAAATATAAATATAAAGGTTCATGCTTCTAACACTGAGATCATTGCCAATAAAGATTCAGTTCAAACTAAATTTCCCTAGAAGAGGTAAACCTGTCACACAGCCTGTCCCTGGGCCTAGCTGGGAGTGGGTTCCCAGTGATCACTCCTCTGAGAATACTCCAGTCTGAGGATGCTCAACTTTCTGTGTGTAGATTGATATGTATAGACACATAAGGAAGCTCCAGTGGCCTTTACACTGTATCTAAGTAGATCTCAATACAAAATGAACTGTAAATGCAGAGAGCTACAGCACCTGCACACCTGTTCAGTTCAGATGTGGGTTTTCTTTTTGGTTTTTTGAGACAGGGTTTCTCTGTGTAGCCCTGGCTGTCCTGGAACTCACCCTGTAGACCAAGCTGGCCTCGAACTCAGAAATTTGACTGCCTCTGCCTCCCAAGTGCTAGGATTAAAGGCGTGTGCCACCACTGCCCGGCCAGATGTGGGTTTTCAAATATTTTCAATCCGCAGTGGTCAAATCCGTGGCCACAGGACAGTTGTTCATAGCAACTGCTGGTGAAGGTGTTTGCTATCATTGTTTCCATGGCACAGATGAGACCTCTGCGAGGCTCGGTAGCTTAACAGGAGTCATCCGGCTAGCAAATAAAGGAATCTGAGTTTGTCCCAAGTCCACGTCCACAGCCAAGGCCCATGCCACTCATCTGGGCTAGGCTTGAACACAGTGGAGGATCTAAATGCACTTCTGCTTAAACTTGAAAGTAACCTACAACGAATCACACATGTAAAAACAGACCCCTGCTTAAAAACTTGAACTTATTTTTTTTTTCAATATATACAAGATTCAAGTCTTTATTTTTCTTTTAAGGTCATTTAGTTGGTCCTGCTGGAGGAAACAGTTGATTGATGGTTCACAGTCATTTCCCCTGTTCCCAGTGTGGGGAGATTTACTGTAGAAGCTGGAATGGTTGAGAAAAGAAGAAAGAAAAAAACCCTAAAAAACAAAAACAAAAAACAAAAAACAAAACAAAACAAAATAAAACCCTCTGCAATTTTCTAATATCTTTCCAAGTATGATTGGGAAGAATCAATATGGTTGGCAAGGCAGAAGAGAAGCGAATCATTTCTTACTGCTGCCTTTGGTTTTTCCAACCAAAGAAAAGGCAGGAATGAGTCATAAGTGTCTGACTTCTCCATGGTAATGGGGTGGGAGGGTACAGCGTCCACTCACTAGCTTCATGGATGTTGACAACTTAGCCAGGGGGCATCACTTGCACTGGTGTGCATCGTATCAGGTATGAGGTGGTCAGTCTTGGTGTTGCCTAGTACTCACAGAGCTGTCCGTGAGGTGGCCTAGTACTAACAGAGCTGTCACTGAGGTGGCCTAGTACTCACAGAGCTGTCTGTGAGGTGGCCTAGTACTAACAGAGCTGTCCCTGAGGTGGCCTAGTACTCACAGAGCTGTCCGTGAGGTGGCAGTTTTGTAACTGTGGTGACTTCCTGTTTACATTTCCTTTAAGTTCTTAGAGACTAACATTATTATCAGGTTCCTAATTTTTCAATTTGCTTCATAACTCCTTTGATGTGGTCTTATTTACTTATTTATTTATTTTTATTAGATATTTTCTTTATTTACATGTCATATGGTATCTCCTTTCCCAGTTTCCCCTCCGAAAAAAATTAAAAAATAAAATAAAATAAATAAAAACAAAAAACAAAAAACAAAAAACCCTATTTTCTCCCCACTCTCCCTGCTCACCAGCCCGCTTCCTGGCCCTGACATTCCCCTACACTGGGGCATAGAACCTTCACAGGGCCAAGGGCCTCTCCTGCCCTTGATGACCAGCTTGGCCATTCTCTGCTATACATATGCTGCTAGAGCCATTAGCCCCATCAGGTGTACTCTTTGATTGGTGGTTTAGTCCCTGGGAGCTCTGAGGGTACTAGTTAATTCATATTGTTGTTCCTCCTAAGGGGCTGAAAACCCTTCAGCTCCTTGGGTCCTTTCTCTAGCTCCTTCACTGGGGACCCTGTGCTCAGTCCAATGGATGGCTGTGAGCCTCTATTTCTGTATTAGTCTGGCACTGTCAGAGCCTCTCAGGAGACAGCTATATCAGGCTCCTGTCAGCCTGTACTTGCCTGCATCCACAATAGTGTCTGGATTTAATGGTTAAATATGGGAAGGATTTCCAGGTGGAACAGTCTCTGAATTGTCCTTCCTTCAGTCTCTGCTCCATAGTTTGTCTCTGCAACTCCTTCCATGGGTATTTTGTTCCCCCTTTTAAGAAGGAACAAAGTATCTACACTTTGGTCTTCCTTCTTCTTGAGTTTCTTGTGGTTTGTGGATTGTATCTTGGGTATTCTGATCTTCTGGGCTAATATCCATTTATCAGAGAGTGCATACCATGTGTGTTCTTTTGTGATTGGGTTACCTCACTCAGGATGATATTCTCCAGATCCATCCATTTCCCTAAGAATTTCATAAATTCATTGTTTTTAAGAGCTGAGTAGTACTCCATTGTGTAGATGTACCACATTTTCTGTATCCATTCCTCTGTTGAGGGACATCTGGGTTGTTTCCAGCTTCTGACTATTATAAATAAGGCTGCTATGAACCTGGTGGAGCATATGTCCTTATTACCTGTTGGAGCATCTTCTGGGTATATGCCCAGGAGTGATATAGCTGGGTCCTCTGGTAGAATTATGTCCAATTTCCGGAGGAACCACCAAACTGATTTCCAGAGTGGTTGTATCAGCTTGCAATCCCACCAGCAATGAAGGAGTGTTTCTCTTTCTCCACAACCTCTCCAGCATCTGCTGTCACCTGAGTTTTTTATCCTAGCCAATCTGACTGGTGTGAGGTGGAATCTCAGGGTTGTTTTGGTTTGCATTTTCCTGACAACTAAGGATGTTGAACATTTTGTTAGGTGCTTCTCAGCCATTCGATATTCATCAGTTGAGAATTCTTTGTTTAGCTCTGTACCCCAATTTTTAATAGGGTTATTTGGTTTTCTGGAGTCTGACTTCTTGAGTTCTTTGTATATATTGGATATTAGCCCTCTATCAGATATAGGATTGGTAAAGATCTTTTCCTAATTTGTTGGTTGCTGTTTTGTCCTATTGACAGTGTCTTTTGCCTTACAGAAGCTTTGCAATTTTATGAGGTCCCGTTTGTCAGTTCTTGATCTTAGAGCATAAGCTATTGGTATTCTGCTCAGGAAATTTTCCCCTGTGCCTGTGTGCTCGAGGCTCTTCTCCCACTTTCTTTTCTATTAGTTTCAGTGAATCTGGTTTTATATGGAAGTCCTTGACCAAGTTGGACTTGAGCTTTGTACAAAGAGACAGGAATGGATCGATTTGCATTCTTCTACTTCTTCTACATGCTAACCACCAATTGAGCCAGCACCATTTGTTGAAAATGCTGTCTTTTTTCCACTGGATTGAAAAACTTTGAACTTCTAAAACAGTAACAGCATTACCTCCAACTGCTCTCGCCCCCAGCAAGATGGCAGGATAGCACCACAGGTAATTAATAAAACACAGATTTTTGTTAGAGTTTCATTTTCCTCAAGTGGCTCACAAGGCCCCAGGAGGCTGTCAGATCCAGGCTTTGGTAATATATCTCAGATACTGTTAACACAAAGCTAGGGCCAGGAGCTGAGTGGACCAACCGTGTGTGTTTACACCACAGACAGGAGCAAATTGAGGTGATGCTCATCTGTAAGAACCCAGAGTCCTGCCTGGAGTTTGGGTTTCCTTCCCTTCCCAGCCTTAGAGAAACATTATCATTACAAGTAAGAGTGGAAACATCTTAGAGAAAATCCTGTGGCCCAACTCCTTCAAATTATTGATGCAAGAAGGAAGGGACTGGCCGAGGTCACTCATCGTGGGTATCAGCAGTGCCGTTCCTGGGAGCCTAAGGCCGTACTTTTGTAGGGTTTTGAGGCCTTCTCTGTCTCCTCCACCACAGGACATGACCAGGCTAGGGCCGTCTGGTTCTCAGGCTCTCGGACATCCAGGCACCACTGGGAGCTGAGGAAGAGCTAAGAACAGAATGGGGGCCTGCAGGCAGGATCTAGCCCAGGGCTAGGAGCTGGATGGAAGCTAGCTCCGGCTAGTTCCACAATGATTGTCCTTGGCTTGAAAGCAGCAGACTTGGTGGTTGAGAATACAGAGGTTTTCTGCTGGAGATTAGACATCGGCTCAGTAGGTAAAGGCCTTTTCCATGCATCTCCATGGTGGATTTCCGATGAAGAGACAGTCTGTGGTTCTAAATCATTTATTCTCATGGTGGAAAGTGGATGTGTAAAACTATACCCCATTTCTCAGGGTGGGCCTGAGGTTAAATACAGTTTGCAGTGAGGAATGTCCGGGAAGGAAAACTTATTAGCTATGCCCTCCAGGCCTCTATGTACCTCATAGCATGGGGATCTCTGTCTCTTTTCCTATTGCCTTGGCCTGAGATGTTAGGAATGCTTCATCTACATGTGAGGGGGATTGGCCACAAATCTATGGGAGTAGGGGGCTGCAGCTAGTGACAGGGGCCTGGTGCCTTTAGCTCAACCGAGGACCAAGCTGCTTCTCATGGTCCACTGCCCCACACACATTTCCCTCTATCTACCTCTTCTGTCCCTGTCACCATCCTTGCTGTTACCCACGTGTGCCCCACATTCCTGTTCTGAGCCTCTAGCACAGGTATGGGGTTTTCTCTCAAGTCTCAAGAGTCTACATTCCTGGAATGTCACCTGTACCTCATAGGTTTTTAGGACTTTCTGTCAATCATCAATTCTCAACTTGGAGTTTTTGCTG